>DWCF01003464.1:0-19556 GCA_018230265.1 Delias oraia
CGATGGGGCCGAAAAGTGTTAGAGTGGAGACCACGGATCGGCAAGCGCAGCGTGGGACGTCCACCCACAAAGTGGACAGACGACCTTATAAAGGTCGCCGGATGACGCTGAATGCATGTTGCCTCCGACAGATATTCAAGAAAGCCCAAGGGGGAGCCCTTTTGTCCAGCAGTGGACGTCTTACGGCTGAAATATGATATGTTGATGATATATAGAAAGTCATAATTGTGGAAATACATGGACTAATGACTACGTATCACCCATATTATAAACCAACACAATTTTAGACGTGTAATCAAAAGCACTGAAAAACCCCCAAAATACTAAATTATAATAAAATTAATATTTGTTTAGGAATACCGATACCACAAATAGTCGCGTAAAACATAGAGTACCACTTTTGAGTACCACACTCGACTAAAGTGGAAATAAATTCGTGTCCGTTTCGATTTTTTCGTTTATTTATCCGCTTTTTATTCAACAATCAAACCTAGACCCACCTACGACAAATGATTTACCCATTTTGGACATTCTTCAAAAGATTGCCAATATACTCAGTCACTCAGCGAAACAGCTGAAGTACCGTTTCAAGTATTCGAAGAGATTATAGGGGAAAGAATTTAATTTAAGTAAAAGATTTTTAACATTTTATTATATACAGCTTTATTTTTCATTTGGATAATTCGCATACAACTACGTAATTCTCAATGACTATCCTATTTAATATATGTATAAATAATATTAATAAGGTATATGATAATATTTATATAATATATCCTATTTTATTATATTAATTTAACTTAGTAGCAATATAATTTCTGTACAATAAAACTATGCAGATTTCTTGTCTCATCATAAGCCTATCAAGTCCACTGTTGGACATAGGCCTCCCTCAAAGACCACGATTACGATCTAGATCCAGCGGTTGCCCGCGACCTCCATGAAATCGTCTTTCCATCGCGCGGCGGGACAACCCACTCTGCTTTTTTGGTACGCGGTCGCCACTCGTGAACCTTTCTTCCCCATCGGTTGTCAGTTCGTCGAGCAATGTGGCCAGCCATTACCACTTCAACTTACTAATTTCTTGTATATTGACGACATATTCGTATGTAGTATTGAGATCATAAATAACCCCGTAGTTAAACAATGTATAATTTATTAAAATGTTTAAAAGTTTTTATTACTTCATACTATAACATAATAAAAATTTAGTATCATAGAAAGAAATATTGTTTTTTATACAAAAATAAATGGGTTTCTTACAGAACGTGATCCATACAAACACGTTGAAGGAAAAAAAATCTTTGGATTCTTGTATTACTTGTAATTCTTATTTTAATTATTACCTCTTTTTTACTATTACATCTGTAAAATACATTGTTGAACAATTTTAATGAATCCACGCTAAACTATGAATACATCAGTAGAAACTGATAGCAATTAAAGAACTTTCAAACGAAATTATTTATAATAAATAATTGCGTTTACCAGTTCTTTCATCAATCATTCTATTTGGCCATTTATATAAATTAAAATAAATAAACAAAATGGCATCTTGTCATTTTCACTTGTCTAACTTACAGGAGTAATGAACGATATCTCCCGAGGGATACCTGACAAAGGCGCTTTGATTCCCGAACCGTTTCTTGCACACTGGACAAACGTTATAGTCGTTTATCACCAAACTTTTCGATTCGCAGAACTGTTTCATCTCTTGCACCTGAAAATCCACTTTACTATTACATAAACTGAACACGTCAAGTAACAGCTATACACACAATATCAGCGTGAAACAGTACTTGTAGTGTGTTTCGCTGAGTGAAAATATCGGAGGCTCTTGAAATATTATACTATTGAAAAGCGCTATAAAAGTCGGTAACACAAACAAAACACGGTTGTCCATAGGTGGCGGTGCCCTCTTAATATAAATGTCCCATCTGCTCCGTTGCCCGTAATACCATAAAAAATAGAAATAAAATTTCTGCCACAGCAATCTTTTTTTTTAGCTATATTAAGCTATATATATATATGGGGAAGAAAGGTTCTCGAATGGCGACCGCGTACTGGAAAACGCAGTGTGGGAAGTCCCGCCACACGATCTCATGAAGGTCGCGGGCAACCGCTGGATCCACGGTCAAGAACGTATTCCTATATGGTAAGAGAACATAGCCGCCCATGAACAACCGCGCTACAGTCGGCGCATTGGTTGTGTTGCCGGAGTTTTACGCCGCTTAAGCGTCATTTTTAAGGTCTCCGATATCCTCATTCACTCCGCGAAACACAATACAAGAACCGTTTCACGCCGAGTATTCTGTAAGCCCATATCACTGCGGACGAGCAGGCCCAATTGGTGTGTCAGCATATGTTTCAGCAGGACTCTCCCACGGGTCAAATTTATTAAATTTATTAATTATTTTTTTATAAAAAATATATTGCGATAGTAAAATATTCACCTGGGTATGTTCAGCATACAATAATCCTTTGAGTACTTGCGTGCGTCGTTTCAATGTAAGCTGTGACTGCAATGCACTTTTTAGGAAACTGCTGAGACGCGCTAAAGGCACCGTGTCTGGTAGTACTGACAGCGCCTGTGAACATACATAGGGAAGAATTATTATAGTATGTGTTTTATATGTCCGTTTCGGTGTTTCAATTAACAAAGTAAACAATTGTAACACATAAAACTTTCTGTCCTGGCTTTCTGATGACATTTTTTTTATAGTATAGCGGACAACGGAGCAGGTGGGTCTGCTATATGGTAAGAGAGCACCACCGCCCTTAAACTGCACCACAGTCCGCGCAGTGGTTGTGTTGCTGACTTTTTATGCCACTCCGTTTTTTATGGAAAAAGGTGACTATTACACTTCTCACCTTAATAGGAGATATTTTATCAGCGTGCTTCTCCAATATCGCTAGAGCCGTCTCGATGTCTGGGGTGGAAGACTTCGGGTGTCTTGGCACCGTGGCCAATGGCCCAGTCAGGGAGTTGGTCTGCTCCGGGTTCATTAGTATACGCATTAGCGTTACGTAAACGTCCACCGTCTTGTCGTTACGTGTCCATACATTGTCGCAGTAGCGTATTGCTCGCTCTACATCACCTATAATTTAGAATAAACGATTAATTAATTCGCACATTATTCTAAAAATTTATTGCGTGTTATACAAGCAATAGTATTTATTTTAACAAATTTAAATTACTTTTAATATATTTTCTATGGATATAACTATTTCAGCGTAGAGCATAGATATGCATCTACATTTTAGAATCACGTTTTAATATTTTATTATGTATATATTATAATATTTTTTTATGTTTTAATTTAATTAGCAAACAAATCTTACCAAGAATCTGTACATATATCGCTAGAGCCTGCTCGTGTCTGCCCAACTTGCCCAAAATCACTGCCCGCTCCTCAAACAACGTATCATTTGGAAAGTGCAATATCACTCTCTCCGGCGTGTAATGGCTCGATTTTTCCAAAAACGCCACCAATTTCGCTTTAATATGCTGCAATTCTTCCTCTGTACAATTCGCTTTCTTCTCCGTAATCTTCTCTCGATACATATTGATCAGCGCGTCGTGAAATAGATCGTGCGTATCGTTCCACGTGTGTATAACATGCTCCAGATATGCTATCACTAAACTGTCATGCTCTCGAAGCAAAAAGTCTAAAACCTTGGCACGCGGTAGATTTTCCACTTCCACAATGTCTTCTGTAAATATTTTCAACCCCTCCTCAGGGTGTTCCTTTAGAATCCAATCCGAGAATTTAAATATTAAGTTCATATGTTCAGCACCTGTCGGATAACAATGTTATAGAAACACGTTTTTTAGTTACTAAAAAGCCGGCAACGCACCCTTGGTTCTGAAAGTTACGTGTATGTCCATGGGCAAAATACAGCTTATCCTGAATGTGCCTCCTGCTCGTTTGACACAGTTTTCATAAAAAAAATATACATAAACTAACCTAAATGTTGTAGATAATTTTTGGTCCGATGATATCCCTTGAGACTTGAATCGGGCTGCGACGCCTGCTCCCTTAAAAGCTGCAATGCCTTCGTATGCTGCCCTTTCGTCTGGTAGAGGATGATCAGCTCACTGTGCTTGCCGTGATGGAGTAACGTCCTCTCGGCTTCTTCCAGTCTACAGTTATTCAGCCGAAGGAGAGGCGCTACGAACGCATCATTCGTCTGTAAAATACAATTGGCTAGAGAACCCAGCAGACGTCGTTACTGGCTACTGTACGCTACTGACTCCGACTTATGTGACCATTTTTATTATATTTTAGTCAATTTACATATCATCATAAATTTTAGCCTGCGTTAATACGAGATTTCAACTACCTCCATACTGAAACAAATCAACACAATTTTATGGTACATATGCACTTTTTAGCGATGATATCTTACATATAAAATATAGATATATACTATCCCTGACTTATTACTATACTACTATATAGAGCCATCTAAGAGATACATTTCCACCATACATTATATTAGTGTAATTCTTATTTGGAACGCAGATCAGAATGGTTCGAAACTGCGATGATTTTTCCGACTTACGTAACACTTTTTATTAGATTTCGACCAATTTATACAATATCATTATATACTGCACTGAGTGTTATTTTGATGTATTTTTAAGTTTCATTACAATACATCCATACATACATTTCGCGTTTATAATATTAGTAGGATTTCCATGACTTATAGAATAAGAAATCAGATTGAACAGATGAACCTAATAATTACCATTCAACCATTGTTGAATTCAGTATATTGAACTAAGCTGAAAGCATTTAAATTTCGCAAATGTAATATATACGACGGAGTTTTACTAGACACAATCTGGACCTATTGTATATAAATTAAATAATATTCTATTGTTAATAATCAGAGTTTTACTAATACACAGTATATAGGCCTAAAATATATTTCCAAGTGGGTGTATGAACACTATCAAGAATTGTACAATATATATATATTATTCTATAGCGGACAACGGAGCAGGTGGGTCTCCTATATCGTAAGAGAACACCGCCGCCCATGAACAACTGCGTCACAATCCGCGCATTGGTTGTGTTGTCGGTATTTTAAGGCGCTTAAGCGGCACTTTTATGGACCTCCAATATCCTCACTCACTGTGCGAAACAGACTACAAGTACCGTTTCACGCTGAGTATTCTGTGTATATTATTAATTACTACCATAAAATGGCACGCTACCTGTAAATAACATTTGAGTAGCGTTGTATCAATCAACTCCAACTGCTGAGCCACATTACGCTGCGAGACCTCTTCCTTACTGGAACCTTCAGAGCTCTTGCCAATTTTCGACCTCAACTCCACCAAATACTCAATCAGAGCATTCAGAGCATTTTCCAAATCCTTCCCCTTCAATTTTTTCTCTTTACCCTCCTTACAGTCCAAATCTGGGAACAGTTTTATGACCTCCGCGGGGTCAGTGTTCAATTTAATAAACTCCTGCATAGATTGGGAATATTGTTTGCTATCAAATGAATCAAGTGCGTGAAGCATTTGAATGGAATGTATGGTTTGTTTCTTCTCCTCCGGCGAGCATTCCGATAAGTTCTGGAATTTAAAACGAATCAGCGATTAAGACGTATCATACAAACTAACAAGGCTACTGAATTATTTTATAATTCCTTAAACATCTATTCACAGGCTATAAGATTATTTGTATTAGTGCCAAAAATAATATATTCATTTATGTTAAAAAAAATATTAGTATAATAATATAAGTACAACAAATGCTTAGTTGAAAAGTGAATAATTGAGGCCTATAGAAATAAATGCAGCTAAACACCACATTTTCCAAAAATGGGACAAAAATGTTAACTAGCATATTCATTTAACGAAATTATAAAACCATATTAAGCTGAGGTTTAAATTTATATTGGAATCAAAGACAGCTAAATGCCAACCGGGAAGATTCAAATATAGGTACCAGTTACGCCAACCAATCAGAGAGCAGTATTTCAGAAAACAAACATGGCCGCTGACATGCAATTCATTCAATTGTGTCGTACAGTTTTAAGCAATATTCTTGTGTTTCTCTTCAATTAAGTGACATTTTTTGCTAAAGTTCGAATTTAATTAACCATTTATGTATATTATTATCTGTTGATGTATTTTTCACTTAAAAATAACCATGCCTACCATTAAATCTATAGCAATCTGAAAGTGTTTGTCTTTGAGTAACTGTTGCCGTTGTTTTGTCACGTCAACAGCAGACAGACACCACACTTGGCCAACAGACGACACGAAAATTAAACCACGCTTACATCTGAAAAATATACACTGCCACATAAATTGCTGAAATGTTGAGAACCGATACAAATTGTTTTAAGTTAAGATTCTGCTGACTACGTGTTCCTTCAAAAAAGCACAAAAGAAAAATGTTCAAATATATTGAGAATTTTTATGCAGTTCATTTCTTATGAGTGATAATATCGGAAAACTGATAGATGAAAAAAATTTAACGCGAGGCTTACGCCTCGGATATTATGCAGGATTTAATTTTTTTATGTGATGGCGGACAACGGAGCAGGTGGTATATAGTAAGAGAACACCACCGCCATGAATAACCGCGACACAGTTCGCGTATTTGTTGTGTTGTCGGCTTTTAAGCGGCACTTTAAGAGCTTCCGATATCCTCACTCACTCTGCGAAACAGTACAACTACGTAAATAAAAAATAAATGACTAAAGCTTATTATATAACTGTTGATAATTTGATAATTATAAATTATTAAAAATGTATTTTAATTTGGGAACATGGTCAAAAAATTGATAGTACCACTGAATTTTTTGTCTGTTCTGCTCGGATATAAAGAATTTTGGGAAGATTTCTGAACAGTCTATAAACTTATACTAAGTGACCATGTAATTGTATATAAACTTATACTAAGTGACCTGTTGTGTAATTTATCAAATTATGAATAGTTTGAAAGATACTATAGATGCCTCTGAAACACGTACTTTGATAAAAATACAGGTATAAGACATGCAATTTAAATTTCAAATAATCAAGCATCTTATTTCTTTTATGGAAACAGTGGCAAACGAACTGAAGGCTCACCTAATATAAGAGGTCCTCCAGCCATGGACAACCCTAGCCATTGAAGGGCCACGAGTGCGTTTCCAAAACAGAAAATACAGTAATATTGTTATTAATATAAAAGCTTATTTTTAAGATGAATATTACTAACTTATACATCAGTCTTGCTTTGTTCAACTCTACGAACGTCTGTATGAAAAGGGCCGGCTCCACTGTTTGTACTACAATTGTATCTTGCAGTAATCCCAGAATAAATGGTTCATCCCATACTGTAAGAATATGTTTTATTCATTTTTAATTTATCAAAGCAATAACAATCAATTTCAAGAAAATCTTCCTATGCTTGTATGTGGAAATTCAACTATTTTCAAAGATATTATATTTATATTATATACACACCTCAACATAACTGAAAAATATTTAATTTCTAAATAATTTACGACTTTATAGTTTTTTAAATAAATTTAAATACTTATTTAATCCCCTTTAATTCAATTTCCAAATGTAAAAAAAATTAACAAAATATGGTTGCAATCATTTTTTTAGATATTTGATGAATTATAATATTTATTGATGATTGTATATAATAATGAATGGTATTTCTCAAAAAATTATAATTATTTTATATAAAATTCAGCAACATTAAAGCTTTTCTATTTAAAATGTACGTATTTAATAGATTACGGCTTGAATATTACCAACTGCAAGTGGTGCATCATTCCATTTAATTGTCTTTTTAATTTCAGCTGCCCCTTCCTTTGCTTCTTCTACTAATACTGACGTGTTATCACGACCGAGAAGAAAAGATGTCTCCGAATGTTTGGCAATTGTCGGCTCCAAAGATTTAGAACTACTCGGAGGAAATAAATCATTTGAATTGTGTGATGATAGCTGTAATAAAAGTATTATAATTATAAAAAACAACATTCTTTGAATATATCAGGTTAACCTTGATAACGTCCAACAAGACATTTTTCATTTTTTTATGGTATAACGGACAACTTAGCAGGTAGGTCTCCTATATAACCTAATCGCGCCACAATGCGCAAAAAGCAGGCAACAGCCTGCTTTTTTCGCCGCTTAAGCGGCATTATTTCAAGGACCTCTACCTCATTCACTCCCTCAGTGAAACATAGTACAAGTTACATCATTATAGATCAGAACTGATATATTAGTACAGCTCTTAGTCATTTAAAGGGGCCACACAGAATACCATCCAATTTACTATTTGTTTGTATATATCTATTCTCCTTTACCTATGGTATAACTTACATCAAAAAATGTGTATTCGCCCTTGAAGCCCACACATAAATATTGCTGGCCCCAAGCCATCACCTTTGGTACATCAGGTATTGTAAAGTCAAACAAATGTTTCTTAAATTCTCCATTTTTACCATAATATAGGTACAATTTCCTTCTTACTGCCACACATAATTGAACTACAGAGTTAGATTCACCTGTCAATGATGTAGCTGACTGAAATGTAAGGCAATTATTTCTATTATTCAATATATGTGAAGTATCCCAAAAAACTATGGAACAATACTATGGATACTAAAGATGGAATATATTTATATACACTTGAAAACAAGCAGAATTGAAATTTTATTAGTGATAAAGTGACTGTGCATCTATTTATGAATTCTGTATAATGTCTGTTCTGTTATGAATATATTTTTTTCAATTATTGTAGAAAGTTTCCATTCAAAAGTAAGATATACAATTTATTTTAAGATACTTTGAAGTGCATTAAAGATTAAAACAAATATATATTATATATAATATATATATATACTACAAGATTTCCAAAAAACAGTGTTTATCACAATGGATAATTGATTTTCATTTAGTTAAATTTTTTAAATATTTTATTTAAAGAATGTCTATTACTCTAGCATATGATAAGCATTAATATAATTCAGTAATAAACAAAACTGCCTTATTACAATTTTTGCATTGTTCTTGGTTTTTAATAAAAAAAACTTCTGACCTTGTTATCTATAGCAAATAGGGATGCTCCTTTAGTGTCTGAAAATGTCTTTACCAAGGGAAAGTTAAGGCCATTCATGTCATAAGAGAAAAGCTGGTTATCTGTGAGACACAACAGTAATTTGTCTTCTGTAAAAAAAATAATATTGCATGAATAAGGTTTGAAGGCAATAAACTTATCAATAATGAAACAAGTTGTTGGATGCATCAAAATATTGTCAAAACTGTAATCTCCATACATTTTATATCAATAAGTATCTTACTCTATAAAAAGTAAACAGATATTAATTTAAGTATGTATTTGAAAGGAGGAAAACACAAATTTTGTAATCATCTTTATCTAAGATTTTAAATAAACCTTCCTTACCTGGAATGACTTCAATTTGTTGAATAGGTTTCTTACTGAAGTTTTTACAATATCTCATCATTTTCAATTCATACTTTTGGGTTTCTGAATTCATTAGCAAGGAATACATTAACAGATGACCCTGCCTTGTTCCTAACAATAGAAATCCATCTGAAATATAAAATAATGATAATATATTTGTTATTATAATATATCTATTAATGATCTATAACATACTTTTGAAACCATACTAAGGGAATAACAATAGGGAAAAGAAAACTCATTTTAGTTGGTGGGTCATCTCATAGTGCTGCAAGTAAATGAATATAAATGTTTTGTATACCTAAGATTACTTTTCTATGAACTCACCATAAGCAGCTATTGTTTCAATTTGAACAGATGCATTAAGCAGGTGTGTGACTTCATAAGCTTCATGCATGATTTACAGAATCTTTTTATTGATATTTTGTAAGCAATCCTTTTATTTCAGATAGTTTTTTCTGAAAAAGACAAAAAACGTAACATCATATTATGATTACTTGAACTATTTATATTATTATTATTATGAACTATTAGGAATATTTTAAATATCTAGTTTACATTGAATTAAAATTGATAAATATAATTTTATATCAAAATAATGACACCCACTGCTTCTTCTTATTTTTTGGCCTTTGTGATTAGCGATCACAATTTTGCCAGTGTCAGTATAATACAAATTACAATGATATTTACATAAATAACGACAGATAATCGAACAAGAACTCAAAACAAAATTTTATCAGAGATACAACTTAAGGGCGATTAAATGTAGACGTTTCGTGTCGTACCGCTACCGCACGTTTACAGTACGATAGTATTCCGATGATTAACGCCTAAAAGAAAAATATTTGACCACCTTGCATTTGTAATTTTATGGTGTTTTAAATTATTTGACAGTAGTAAAGTGACTCAGACGAAGAAACATTACGGTTAGTGCTCTTGTTGATAAACTTCAAACACAAAGAAAACGAAAAAGCATCACCGATATTTTCATTATCATGTAATTTTGGTGATTTCCATAATCTTTACTTATTTACTAACATTACCTTTACTTATCTTTACATAAGCTAGGGAGCTTTAAACACAATCCAAACAATTTTTTTAATTGCATGAATTAATCAAAGGTAAAATTCAGCGGGAAGAAGTTATATTCTTTTTATTATATAATCTGAAGAAAGACAACTAGAAAGAAAGATAACATTGAGGTATGTCAATTAAACAACTTATATTTTTATATTTGCGATATAATTTATTTATTTATTATCTATTATTTACTATAATTATTTCTTTTTTAAAAATAGTTTAGTAACAATAATAATATTTTAAGGAGAATTTAATCTAATCTATTTACTAAATAGTGCAATTAATATAATACAATCAATTACAATAAGCTGACACAAACCAAAAGCTGTCGCTGATGTGCTACACTGCGTCAATAAATTTGCAAATGATGAATTTGTCTGTGAAAATTCATCATATATTTTTGTGAAAAATACAATAAACAAAATTATAATGTATCGTCTATAAAAATATCATTATATATGGAAGCATACAAATTTTCGCTCAAATTACATATGGATTAGAATGTTACAATTTCGTCTGATGTGGACTGCAGCTGATTATTAGATGAATGTGCTTCAGATCCTGAGATCAATCCGTAAAATAGCCGTGTTGTTGTTCACAAAATTCCAATAATATCGTATTTAGCATCCATTTTACGACTATGATATGTATAATAATAAAATATGATGGTGGTGCGTTCCATTAGAAGCTCACAACGTTAAGAAACTATGAGTATTTTGACCGTTGTGGGCGTCTAGTGGAACGCACCCTAATTGTATGTCAATATGGCTACAATGATAAAATCGATTTCTACATGGGAATAATTATGGCTGTGTAAAAACCAAAACTAAGTAGATTATAATTTATCGTTCAGTCACTAGGTATTATTTAGTGATAGTATTGAACTAATAAAGTTGGCTTAGATGTAACTGTTTATTTTTGGACTAGGCACTATTTTTCTTTTTCCTACAGCACATAAAAATTAGTATAGATAAACTGAAAACCTATACGGCATAACATTATATATTCAGGAGAAAAGAGGGAAATAAAAAGCCATGTTACTATTCATTTAATATTTACTTTTATAATTATGTTATTTCATTCATAACTAACAACGATATGGGTGTTACGATGTATTCAAATTAAAACAAAATACAAATTTCACTCACTATTAAATTTAATATTACAGTACTAGTAATAAGAAAACTCTTTTACTTTAAATAATTTATATAAGTCAACCCCATTTCGAAGTATGTATTTCTGAAAATTCTTGAGTAGTAAAAGTGCACGTGTATCGTGAAAGTGACAATTTAAATGGGTTAAATTTTTTCAGAAACATCGCTTCAAACATCAGGTCACTAGTGTGTCTTAACTTTTTACACAGAGGGTCTTTAGAAGCAACGTCGATTACAAAATTCATAATAGGTAGACTTAATAAAATACACTGTGTAATCTAACCTATCGCAGCCTTTACTGAACTCTTCCCTTGCGTGCCACGCTCGAGGCGACTCCAAGAGTAGGGGCGTGCGAAATCCATCTACCGATTACCTTTCAAGAATCATACCATAGAGATAATTAATATAATAATATATTTACACGAATTATAAAGGTGTACCAGCAAATCAATAGCCTTAGGGACGAAAAGTAAGCTCCACTATGTGTGATTTGAAATTTGCGCCGAGCGCGTTACATGCCTATTAATAAACTAGAAATTTATACGTAATTAGTACATACACAATAGTAATACAAATGTATTATATACGTGGCCTCGGCCGCGAAGCTTTGACGGGAATGAACAGACGTTCAATAGTTATAGTATGCAGGTCTATAGATACATAGATACAAAATAAATTGTCGAAGTTTATGCTCACGCAACTGACTTTCCAAGTTCGAACTAAGCCTGCTTACACAAAATCGCAACCAGCCAAATTTGTACCCTAATGAAAAATAACGGTGCATAATCACACCCAAGGTTATTTGAATTAAAGCTACATCTAAACCATGAATAAAAGAGTTCGTTACTTTATATCAAAAAGGCTTAACCTTCCTTAATTTGTAACACGCCAGCTCCAAAGCGCAAAACGAAATCGCCATTACTTAAAACTATGACAATGAATTTATTTTTTATATTACCTCATAAATGACTACTAATAGTGTTTCCAATGACAGACTTTACACAGCAGAATTATGTATCGATTACTATATAGAATACAATATCGAAAACCTATGACATTACAATAGTACACAGACAGTGCAATACATTATACATGTATCCGGCGGATAATAAATAATAATTTGCGAAAACAAATAGAAGTCGCTACGTTAAACAAATATCAGCTATTGAATCTTGGAACCGTTTATACAATATATAATAATATTCAGAGACATTATTAAATATTAAAATTATCTGAGAGATCAATATGCTAGTCATAACAATTTACAATGCCTTTGCTTTGTATGCGATGAAGTAATTGTCTGCTGGCGGATGTGCCAATCGCGCGCCTCACCCTATGCACTTGACAGTTAAGCTACATCTGACAATCGACATTAGACGCTATACTCGACTACGGCTACGGCTGAAGCGGAGGTATATTTTTAGTCACTACGCCCTCTCATTGTTACCAACATGGACCATGGCTACTAACATTATTTAATTTCACATATTCTTAATCTGTTATCTTTGCAACGTTACACGTGTTCCGAGGCGTAATCTGCAAGTTCTTGTTCAAGAGAAGTAAGAAAAGATTACAATAGGAAGTTAGTGTAATTTGATGCAGTCTGAAATATATGCTTCCGAGGGTAAGTAACATACTAGGGGTATGTTATTTACACTCGCCTTTCAGATGAAAATGGTCTTATGCCAGTTTGAATAGCACTAGACTATCACAGTGGCACAATAATGGAACATTTTGAGACAATACAAATAGCAGCCAGGGTTTAATATGGCTTCAAATCAGCAAGATTGAAAGATTATAATTGTTTTGTTCTCAGTACCCCTCGTTGGTTTTCAGTTGTCTGTATAAAAGCACAGATAACAATATTGAAACTCTATATGTTGCTAAAAGCTCTTAATCTATCGCAATTTAAAAATATACACAAGAAAAATCCAGACGTCAATCTGTCGTTAACAACTTTCGGAATCGAGTATAGTTAGGTATGTACACAACGTAGTTTTGAGCTTACAAAAGTACAAAGTAATATACCAGGTTTACTACAAATTTATCGTCATAGGCCCAACATTAGGCAATTGATCGTGCCCTTGCCGAAGCTTTTTAAGCGCTGTTTGGCGATTTCTTTTTAGAAAATAACAATACTAACACTTTTCAAAGATATTGTTTCTGCCTGGCAGTAGATAATAAGTTTACTTTAAAAAATAATCTTTACAAGATCTGTTAACCTTTGTTAATTAACAAGAGTTAATGAGGCAACCTTTCTGTGAGCTAATTTTCCCATACCTCGGCTTGTAAAAGTAACTCGGAACAACCGACCGCAAGATAGTAGTCGAACAGATAAATTTCACAAATCTATCTCAGTCGGCACAACGAATTGTATAATGTTAGGCGTATTAACATCTATGCTCAAAAGCTTCATCGAAATACGCTACGTCACACCGATTATGCATTTAAATTTCCCGATGGCCAAAACAAAAAAAAAACTATCACTAATTAGCGTACAAACGATTCTCGATCTAAATTCCGAGCGAGCAAAACACACCGACAGCTAACCGTGCATTGTAGGAGTAGGTTAATCGATAACAATTATACATTTGGACTCATTTCACTGACATTAATATCAGGAACGTCGAACATTTCCAAATATATGTGTCAATATCGATAAATTCCTTTTTGTTGGCTGTCCGTGCGCGGAACGCTCGCTTTTATTACGAATTATCGACATCTGTTCGCAAAATACAACTTTAGCGTTACACAACACTTTTAGCCGAAAGCCGAAGCAACTATAAATCGATATGAGGCTGCAGAGAATTTTTATTTGCCCTTGTTTGACCATAAATGCTGTTTACATTAGTTTAAGATGATATTCAAAAGAATAAGTTACTGTCTGTAGTAGTATTAAGATCTCTTCAATCAACTATATCAATCAATCAATGGTATGAATCTTTAAGAAAACGTATTATGAGGCTTTAAGGTTTTGTTTTTTAAGAAAACCACCACACGCGCAACAATAATTTTAAGTCCTATTTTGTTAATCATAACACTATGTTTTTTTTAAACATTTTTCCATCTTTGAACGCAGCTTACGTATAGTGTATACCTAGAGAAATCTAAGGCATATAATAGTTCAATAAGACAGTAAGTTTTGAGTCGAATGCAAAAATCTCATGATATTTGACTATTTAGAAACGCAGGAGTAAATAAGGCTGAAAACTTTAGTATAATATATCATAAAAAACAAATATGGAGCCAGCAACACTACCAAAATAACATTTGAGATACATAATGTCAAACCCCCTTTACAGTGACGGCGTGAACCTTCGTGAAGTCCATAAAGAAAAAATCAAATAAAGACGTGTCACGATATAATTTTCATACAAAACGAAAGCCTCGGGGTTTAGAAGGAATTTCTATAAAATAAAACTGATAAGGGCAACGATCCAACGGATATTTCAGCCTCAAAGCGATTTATAATTAGCGGGCTATTAGTCGTATTACGTAGGCGATGTTTGGTCAAAGGGCCGTTGTGCCTACGACGCGCTAGGAGACCCGCCACTGGTGCCGCTTGCTGCTGCATTTTCTCCTGCAAACATTCACACGAATACGTTACATTTCATTTTGCCCTTTATATTATAGATGTTTGTTCGGATAAGAGCCTCTTAGATAAGTGGTTTGATAGGTCTACCATGAAGCAGGAGGTATGGGGTTCGAATTCCGGTCCAGACAATTATAATTTAATTTATAATTTATTCGGTCTCTGGAAGGGCGTGACAGTGGCCGGGAGAGTGTCTTAATAGTGTTACACCCGTGGGAGAGCCATGCTGAAGCATATGCTGACGCACTAATTCCTCGTCCGAAGTGATACCACGGGCTCACAGAATACTCAGCGTGAAACGGTACCTGTACTGTGTTTTGCAGAGTGTGTGAGGATATCGGAGGCCCTTAAAAGTGCCGCTTAAGTGGCATAAAAAGTCAGCAACACAACCAATGTGCGGTTTGTGGTGCGGTTGTCCATGGGCGGTGGTGCACACTTACCATATAGGCGACCCACCTGCTCCGTTGTCCACTTTAAAATAAACAAAAATAGATCGGTAAATGACGTAACAGACGTATTACCATGGGCGTCATGCTCATGCGCGGCGGCCGCCGTCTCGTGGGTTGCGGTAGCTGCGCGTGGCTTCAGGAAGTCATTCAGCGACGGCTGAATCGAGAGCTCGTACTCGGTGAAGTTGAACAGCGGCGGCAGAGGACGCCCGTTGGGCAGCCTGGCACTCGCTTCGCGCAGCTCGTCGAAGAAACTGTGAGCGCATGCTTGGAGTGGGGACAGGCGCGCTCCCGGCGTGTATTCCAACAGGCGCGACACGAGCGATATTGCATCCGGCGGTGTACACGCACGGAACACCTATCGATGTAAAGCCACCAATCACTACATACATATATTCAAACGTCACACGGTATAGAACATGACTGCTCAACTCTAACCCAGTGGCGATTTTGGAATGGCCAGCCGTAAGCCAGTCAGAAAATTCCTGCTGGATATGCGGACGCACTAATTGGGGTGGCTCGTTCAAAGCGATACCCCGAGCTAACATCGAGTTATGGTCGTTGTATTTTAAACAGCGCTTCTATTGTGTTTCGCTGAGTGAGTCGACAACACAACCAATGCATGGACTATGGCACAGTTGTCCATGGGCGGTGGTGTTCTCTTACCATATAGGAGTTGTCCGCTATACTATAAAAAATTGAAGAAATATTTAGGACAGAGATAAAATCTATTGGATTTTTTAATGCACAAGCGCGAAAAGTAACAAAAATAATCTGAATCGACCGTTTTTAGCGCGACTGTTAAAAATATTGAGCAGGCTTGGTATAAAAAATCAAAAGAATGTACCTATTTATCTCTTAATATTTACAATAGTCTTTTGGTTATCTGTTTTCTTAACGGCAGGAAATTCGTTTCCCCAGAATTCAAACTCGATACGGCCGAAGCAACACAATTACCAATATGTTGACAGAAGCTAAATTTAATCCTAACTTGGCAACTTCATAGTCAGATACTTTAAAAAAATCTAAAAGAGCAGATTTTATATAATTTTTCTAACATAATAATGTTTAGTATGTGTTTTAATAAATTAAAAAAAAAAGAATACTATAACGCAACCAGTATGGCCCTATTAAAAATCTAATATTCCGTTGCAATCTCTCTGAATGTATTAATTGTAAACAAAAAAATCTTATGAATATAATATTTGTGTATTATTTGTCATGTAAACTTATGAATATTTGAAAGAGATTTTAATTTATAATCGCTTTTATGTTTGCAATTAAAAATGCAGGATTCATGACACAATTCTTATTTTCATAAAGTACACAAATATATTCTGTCGGAGTTCAGACGTTTATTATTTAAAATTTCGTAGCCTAACACGTGCTTGTGCAACTTTTAAACCTAAATGAAATAGCGAAATGTGCTTAGTTAATGGTGATAATATGTACATTTCAAAAATATTATTAATCACGTTTTGCTGTTAGAAAATGTGTAACCGACTTCAAAAAGGACAAGATTGTCAATTTTATTGTAACTTTCAAGCAACGTGATACATATGAAAGTTAAACATAAAACAAGGAATCACATTGTTTGAATTTAACTTCTTTACAAACCAATAGTAATGTCGGCTAAATAAAAATTTTAATATTATAAATGATTGTAATATTTCATTCCGTCTGCATTACTTTTGAAGTCAGCTTTAAAAACTGTTTTAGCTCCATAACATGTCCTAGAGAACACGGCACGCATCATCACAACACGCAACAAAAACGAGACTTTTTAGTCAAAATAGGGCTCTGACACTTGTAACATTTAAAATAAAGTATTGCTACATGGAAATACTTTATTTACTATGTTGACAACCCTTATCGTAAACTCATGCCGAAATAACTCCTATTATAAAAAATAATGCATTCGAATGTTTCATTTATTAAATCAAAACTTGTACTATTTATTTACAAGTTTGTCAAAATGCGAATTTAGACCTCTAAATGACGACATTAATATTTAAAAATTTACAGAATCAAGTCTTCGTCCTTTATATCATAGAGTTATATATAGATAATTTCTTAACTCAAACATTTGGAGACTCAAAAAGACATGGTTTTATTTTTCATTTAAAGAAAACAGACGCATCAATGATGTATTGATCTTTAGTTACGAGACGACCCATTTTGGTTATAATAAAATAGTACTACTAAAAAAATCAATAGAAAATACATTCATCATTTGTATTACCAATACTGATCTGTCTATTGTAGTTAAATACGTTCTCTATACAAATTATTCATATTAAATTGATAGTTTTTGGGGATATATGAAAAAAACTATTAAGAACAATCCGTTCATAAGAAGAAAATAATCGTAATGTCGTCATTTAGTGTTTGTTAGCGGTGCCTTACTCTGATGCGCTGGTCAACGGGTGACTTGGACATCGTCAATCGCTCCAACAGATGCTGCAAGTACGCGTTTCATGTGAGTTTACCGCCTTTCAGTTATAGTATTTAATTTATGAGTAAGTTATTAACTGTATGCAGTTATACACAATGAACTCATTAAATATGTCCTTCCTCACATAATAAGCTGTAATCTTATAAGTAAACTACATAAGCGGGTCTTATATTATTGCTAATATAACCTTCCACACACTTAGAACAGTCTGTTATGCCTGGGCCACACATCGCAACAAAATAGAGGCCGTCAATTATTCATGTGATCTTTTATTTTCCACTTTTGACCTCGTCCTCATCCCCTTTGGTGATATGTAGTGAGAAATAATACTTTTCCCTCGTCCCCATCTAACATCACGTGTATTTTTAGTACCTACAATGAATCTTAAAAATTGCCGATATTATCTTTAAATACAGATAAAGTATAATCTTATTTTTCGTTTACAATCACGAAGTTTTATTAATTAGTATAGAACACATATATAAAATTACAAAATACAGTGTAAACTCCATGTAACGTCCGTCGATTTAACGACAAACTCTCTAAAGCGTCGAAATCAATCGGCTTTTGTCGGTTTAGCTTGTCTTCCATACACTGATTTTTCTTCTCTCCATTTAACGACAACTCTATATAACGCTATCAAATGCACAGTCCCTTCAGTGTCGTTATATAGAGTTTACACTGTATTTGACAAAATATATACACGTGACAACTCACTAGACACCCCTATTGTGATTTTTCGTGATTTTTGTCAATACCCACTCTCTTTTTCAAGCCTCACATGATTAATGGACGGCCACATAATTTTTTTTATTACACCGTGTTATGTTGTCGGCTTTTTACACCGCTTCAGCGGCATTAAATAATATACACTATAAACTTAGTCTTCACTTACACATGTCGGGATAGCGTGTGAGATCCACACATTAGTGGAATGACATTTTAATTATAGTATGTATATATTTTAAGTCGAAAATTGTGAAGAAATTATGTGATCTAGGTTTAATGAAATATTATAGGATATGCTATAAAAATTAATAACAGACTAAACTCGTTATTAAAAAATAAGAATTGGTGGTATAAAGTTGAAATTCTGAGTTTAATGCCAGATCGTAGAAAATCAACCTTTAACAAGGATGAAAAATAGATATTGACTGATTCTCAGATCTACCCAATATGTACAAGATTTTATGAGAATGGGTTAAGACATTTCGGATGAGTTTAAATACAAACATTGCGACACGAGAACTTTAAATTAGATAAATAGATATACAGTGTAAACGCCATCTAACGTCCCTTGATTTAACGACAAACTCCCTAAAGCGTCGAAATCAATTGGCTTTAGTTGGTTTAGCTTGTCTTCCA
>DWCF01003465.1:0-19553 GCA_018230265.1 Delias oraia
GGTTGTTGCTAATGCCTCGTAGTTTAATGGTTTTAAGAGTGTACCATGAAGCCAGAGGTATCCGAATCGAATCCCGGTCCGGACAAATATAATTTTATTTATAATTTATTCGGTCTCTGGAAAGACTCATAGAATACTCAGTGGTACTTGTGCTGTGTTTCGCAGAGTGATTGAGGATATCGCAGGCCCTTGAAAGTACCACACAATCAATGCACGGTGTTGACGGGCGGCGGTGTATTCTTACCATATAGAAGACCCACCTACTCCGTTGTGTAATATAAAATAAAAAAACAGAGTTGTCTAAACCAAGTCTTAGATAAGTACAGTGATATGGTTATGGCATTTAACTCCGTGCGTTTCGCCTTTGTTATTGCCCTAATAGAATTTAGCTATATGTTGTATATTTCAATTCAATTTCATATTACGCATTCCATTGTACCATTCTTATTGTTCGATAATCTGTTTTCATTGTCATTGCTAATAGTATCGTGAAACTTTTGATTTCTTTGTAACAATTCGTTTAGTGGTCACTGCTGTAGTTCTCTATATATGTAATTGAATTACTGTCTGTACGTCTTTAGGAACTATGACTAATCCTCAAGAATAGCTGGATTTATTTTGTTAATTTTGTCGAAGTTAAAATGAAGAGATAGCGAAATAATTTTTATCAATAAAACTGTTCCTATCTTTTGTGTATAAATGTAATTTATTCATTTTTAATAAATAGAACAGGGCTTCCAAAAATGTGCTTCGCCACGCCCTTTTCAGAAAAGCAAACAATCCTTCTAACTAATTAGCATTCTTTATTTTACTAACCATAAACACGTATAACAATAAATAATATGTCTCTTGATTTACAATTTTGTTTTGTCCGTATTTTGTAATTAGAAAATTTTAATATTCTCCTAAGTTTTTCTATTAACCTGATATTAAACTAACTACTATGATTTTATTTCCAGTGCAGTAGGTAGTTTTGATTATAGGAAAGGATGGGGGCATCGTAGGAAAAACCACAATTCTATAGAGCGTCATAGTGTAAATCATTTTGAGAAGTCTTGAAAATGTTATAAAATAATATAAAAATTTGATAGGCTCGTAGCTAAATTCTTTTGAAAGTGTGCCACGAATCGAGAGGTATCGGATTTGAATCCCGGTCCGGACAAATATAATTTATTTTATAATTTATTCGGTCTCTGGAAGGGCTTGACAGTGGCCGGGCGGGTGTCTTAATAGCATCGCACCCCTGGTAGAGCTTTGTTGCAGCATATGCTGACGCACTAGTTGGGCCGGCTCGTCCGAAGTGATACCACGGGCTCACAAAATTCTCAGCGTGAAAGGGTACTTGTACAGTGTTTCGCAGAGTGAGTGAGGATATCAGAGACCATTAAAAAGTGCCGCTTAGCGACGTGAAAAGCCATCAACACAACCAATGCGCGGACTGTGGCGAGGTTGATCATGGGCGGCGGTGTTTTCTTACAATATAGGAGACCCACCTGCTCCGTTGTCCGCTATAGAATTTAAAAAAAAAAAAAGAATGCCGCTCTAAAGTCGTTCTACTTATCGATACAGAATGAGTGTAATGTTGGCATATGTTATATGCCGGCGCTAATAAGCCCAACCGCGGGACATCGTGTTCGCTATATTGCCACTTAATCGAAATAAACATAACTGTTCTCTTAAGAGTACAGTACACTTGTACCTTGGGATTTCATTTTAATAAGAATACTTTATTTAAATTTTTAATGTTGTTTCTAAGCTTTTTTTAAATAATTTAAATTCCAATTCTTATGCAACTCGGAATACATGGATTTAAAAATTATTTATTAGATTTTAGATTTAGAAAAAAACTTAAACATGATAAAAATTAATTAAAAAAGGCAACACATCCGACGCGCGGACTGTGGCGCGGTTCTTCGTGGGCAGCAGTGTTCTCTCACCATATAGGAGACCAACTGCTCCGATGTAAGCTATAGATTAAAAAATATCAATATTTGAATATAATTATTTAAAGCACTTTGCGTACCGCATTCGGTATCCGGTCTTAGAACAATTTACAAAATATATTTAAGGTTTTAAACACTGACCGGGCGATTGAACCACCACCTGTAGTTATACCAGGTTCAGATAAAACACTTGTCTGTATTCTTCTGGTCTTGTATTGTTTGACTGAGTAATGTTATTGCTACTACAACGTTGTTGTCCATGGGCATAAATTACCATCAATACCTGGCCTGTTGTTCGTTATACTAAAAAAAACTAGCCGTGTACAGTGTAAAGTGGTCCTTAACATAAAAATCAATTGCAAATCGATGATTTATTGTTGCTCACAGGGAAGTGTTAATGTAAATGGCCGTGGCGTAGAACATCGCAGACATATTGTTTTAAACGGGAACTAAATGAAATCTACTTGTACCAATAAGTTCGAACACACAACTTTTATAAGATGCTGTAAAGAAAATTGAAGAATATTTATATATGTATATTTAAAAAAAAATAAAAGCTCAATTGCATTTCTATGTATATTAAAAAAACTACATTTCGAACACTCTAGTCATATAAATGGACAGTTATGTGTACAATATATATTAATAATTCCTAAAACAATTTCTTCTAATAAAGAATATAATGACATCCTGGCAAGTGTTGACATTTAGGCTATGACTATGCCAGATAAACAAAACTGTCTTATTTAATAAGGAGTCCAAGGTTTTCTTTACATATGTACGCGATTTTAGGATAATTTGTATTAATAATGCAAGATTGTATTAATAATGTCTCCGTAAAATGTAGTTAAATATTATAATTTAGTGGTGTAGTGCCTATTTTGTGGTAAACAGTGTTTAAGGAAATATTTCATGTAATATTATATTCTGTGTGTGTGGACATTTTTGTGATACAATTATAGTGTATATGAAATAGAACTATTATTTAATATTTCTGGAATTCTTTAGATTTGTCTTTAAATCAAGGTTATTGCGTTCGAATCACGGTCTCAATATTTTTAAATATCAATGTCAATGAAACTATATTTTCAATATAAATTGGTTTTCTCTATAGGACGAGATACCGTGCCACAGTCCAGGCTAAGGTTATGTCGCCGCCTTTTTATTAAGGCTTCCGATATCCTCACTAATTCATCGAAACAGTACAATTGCTGTTTCACACTGGTATACTATGAGCCCGTGGTATCGCTTCGGACGAGACGACCCTATATGCGTCAGCATGGCTTTCCCACAGTAGAACAGAGTTAAGACACTCGCCCGGCTACTGTTAAGCCCTTCCGAAGACCGACAGAAATATAAATTAAATTGTGTACCCCTGATTTCACAGTAGCTTAAAATCTTACCTCACAAAAAAAAAGAATTTCAATATGCCTACCCATTTGTGAATGTATGTTCAACAATTGATTGAATGAAATAAAGATAATCCCCAATAAATTCAAATCAAACAATTTGCAACATTTACCCTACATGTTATCCTAACGTGAGGGCACCTTATCAAACTTGTCGTCATGCACTTACCCATTGAATTACCCAATAATGTGCAATACAGTGTGTAACAATGTCACCAAGAATTTCCCCTTTTCGAAGAAAAATCCAACACAAATTTTATATTTCTCAAGCGAAATTGAACTCTATACAAAGATCGTAGAATTGTTTTTATCAAAACAAAAAATCCTAAAAAAATTAAGTAAAATAAAACGTGAATTTTTCTATTTTTTTTAAGTTAGATGAATAAGATCTTTATACTATAGGGATACAGTTCAAAATAGAAACACAGTAACGTACAAAGATTGACTCGGTTAACAAGGGGTAAAAGGGCAAACAGAGTTCCAAGTGAACACATGAGAGGGTCCAAAATATGTGGGAAAATCGGATATAGACGTTTATGCTTGGAGTTTTCGCGTGATTTATTCGCGACAGATCAGAGGGCCTAATTCAGCCGGATTTCGTTGACCTTCAACGGCAAGGAACTGTGTGGGGAATTGTTCACACGCGACAGATCTGCTTGGAATGGTTATTGTTTACTAATGCATTGTTGGTATAGGCACATCGATTACCACTTCTCGATAAAGGGGACGATTTATCTTTCTACATTGAACATGATTTGTCACCGATGTATTTAGGGAAGTCAATGGTTTGGGAGTAATTTTTGTAAAACATTCAGACGTTTTAATACCACCTATTGAACTTTGAGTATTAGATGCTCAAGAATTAACATTTTGATGTATCGCTTAGGAAATATCTACATAAATAAATTAGTGGTAGTTATGACGCTATTAAAATTTCTAAGTTTGAGACACATTGCATTGTTCCAAAACTGAGCGTTTTTTAAAGCATTTTGTGTCCGTACCACTATGCTGTGGAATTCACTGCCAGCAGAGGTTTCCAAACGTATAAAAATTGGGAAACTTAAAAAGAGAGCCTTCCTATCCCTTAGAAGCCGGCAACCCAGCCGTTGTTCTGCAAGGGCAGGGATGTCCATGGACGGAGAACCGCTTATGGTATGCCACCTGATCGTTTGCCACCATTTCCAAATATTAAGACGTTAATTGTAACTAAGATATATATATATATACATTATTGTATTGCAACTCCATGGGTAAGTTACCGCTTCTCCTAAGTTTCTGGGGTTTCCTGCTCTTTTGCCATACAATTTAAAAAGAACTTGAAGGCCCTCAAAGAAAGATACCTATCCCTAAAAGGCCAGCAACACATCAATTGGCCAGCGGGCTAGGAATGTCCAAGGCGGAAGACCGATTTTACAAAGCATTCTGTTCATTTGATTCTCAACAAATAAACTTACTAGAACAAATCTAGATGACCTATTCTCTCATGCAGGCTTGAATCAAAAGCACTTTACGTACAGGTTGTTAGCTATCGATGCGGTACTGTAATAATGGTAATGTGTGGCCGTAAAATGACAGGAGATGGCAATTAGTGATTGTGCTCAGTACCGCTCGAACCGCCTATTATACGTAGTGGCCGATAAAGTGAAACCTATGCGTAATTGGCGATAAACGGCAACCGATGGCGCTACTGTTATGTACTAAAACAAGTGTTTGTAATGACAGCCTCGTAGCTAAGCCTACGAAGCGAGAGGAATTGCGTTAAAATCCCGGTCCAAATATATAAAAAATATTATAATATTCGGTCTGTCTAAGAGCTTAAAGATGATGACGAAAAAGAAAAAAAAAGACTTCCGGAAGACGCTGGATGCAGGTCGCCTCCGACAATTATTCATGGAGGTCCAAGGGGCCTATGTCCAGCAGTGGACGTCTTACGGCTGAAATATTGATGATGATGAAGGGCTTAATAGTGGCGGTGCGAGTGGCTTAACAGTGTCGCACTCGTGGGAGAACCATGCTGAAGCATGATGATGCATTTATTGGGTCGGCTCGTCCGAAGTGATATCACAGGTTCACAGAAAACTCAGCGTGAAACAATAATTGTACTTTGTTTCGCTGTGTGAGTGAGGATATTGGAGGCGATAGAAATTATGCCGCTAAATTGGCGTTAAAAGCCGGCATCACAACCAAAGCTAGGACTATAGCGTGGTTGTACATGGGCGGCGGTGTTCTCTTATCCTTTATACCTGCAGTCAGTACGTCAGCATATGCTACAGCATGGCTATCCCACGGGTGTTTCTCCTGTTAATGCAATACAAAAAACATTGTAGATTTATTGAATTGGTGTTTTTAAGCAATAAATATTTTTATATGCGTCCAAATTCTGAATAAATAAGTTATAAAATATTTGATACAATCTACATTTAGTATAAGCGAATAACATTCGAAATGGAAACTATTGTAGTAGAGTTTAATTAAACTAATCTATTTCACATCAGTTTACCGAAAACAAGCTCAATATAATCTAAATTACCTGTAAACGTGTCTGCTATTTTTAATCGAGTACAATCTACTGACAAACAAGACGTGTACTTATAAGATCTTATCATTTTCTGTGGTATAGCAAAAAACGGAGCACGCGGGTCTCCTATATGGTAAGAGGACACCGCCGCTCATGAACAACTGCTCCACAGTTCGCGCATTGGTTGTGTTGCCGGTATTTAACGCCGCTAGCGACATTCTCAAAGATCCGATATCCTCACTCACTCACACAGTACAAGAATAGATGTATCGTTTCAAAAACAAAAAAAGCTCCGAAATCACTAGGATCTACTTATGTGTGAAATGTCAATAAATAAAACCAATAAGATTTAAACTGATCTTAGACAAAAGCTTCTTTAGTTCATTAGTGTAAGTTTATGTGTTTATTAATTGTAATTTCATTTGAATCGAACCTTAATTACAATAATTTATGGAACTGACAACAACGACCATTGAATGTCATAAATGCGTGTTCGGAAGCAGGTACTTTGTTATTATTTGCTCCAAGTCAAAAACTTCAAGCAAATAATGTCCGTACTGATACCACAGGCTCACATAATACCGGAGTAAATGAGTGAGTGCATAAACTGTGCTTCGTAGTGTTACCGCAAGTCCACTAAGAATTACCATCATATGCCCCACTGCTCCAATATTGTTTATATAATTTCATATTTTGATAAGTTCTAAAAAAAAAATTACAGTTGGTATAGCGGACGACGGAGCAAGTGGTTCTCCTATATGGTAAGAGAATACTGCCACCCAAGAAGAACTGCACCACAATCTGCGGAATGGTTGTGTTACCGGCTTTTTACGCCAATTAAGCGGTATAATATATTTAAAGGCCTTCGATATCCTGAAAATTTTATAGTTTTTTTTTTCAATAAAGCAACGTCTCATAACTTGATCCGTAAAATTTAAATGAAATAAAGCCTAAAGCAAATATTTCGCTCAATATATCTTGTGAGTATAGTAATTATCGCCTCGAACCATAGCAAGCTTCATCGGTTATTCTTCTACTATGAGAAGGTAAGATACCATCGAGATTATTAGAAGTACTATTTGTACCAAATCCATACAAATCTTATTGTTTAAAAAATGAAAAAAAAGGGTAATCCACGTATTTAATTCTGAAATTATTGTTATCCTGTCATCTTGAGTGAAGGTATCAAAGGAAAGAGTCTACCTGAGAAATTTTCCAATTTAAAAAATTCTAAATCGATTTTTTATCATGATCATTTCAGCCGTAATACGTCCACTGCTGGACATAGGCTTCTCCTTGATCTTTTATAATATATGGAAATCAATATTTCTTCATTTGAATTTTGCGGCGCCTAGTGCTATCTATGTTTTAAACTAAATGTCATATTGTTTTTTAATGCTGAGTGATCTTAAAACATAATAAAAAGATACATACTTAAGTTAAGTAATATTAAAATTATTGTAAAAATATTCCATAGAAGAATAGACATCAATCTTATTTAATTATTTACAGGTTTGTATAAATTTCACTGTGTATAATCCAGATATGGAAGATAGTTCAATATATTAAAAATAAATAAATTCTTTAACACAGCAACGAGTTTATCTTATTAAAGATTGCAGTTAAAATTCCTATTTGTAAGGCTGATTTGTTATATAACACACATTTCCAAACCAATACAGCTTGGGGACGTTCAAAAAGAGCGTACCTTTCTATCAAGGGCCAGCAACGCAGCCGCGACTCCGCAGTAGTTATGGGTATATATGTGAAGAACAATTTATTCTAGGTCAACAACTTATCGCTTTTTATAAAAAAGCCCAAAACATAAGCTTTATTTTATTACAAACAATAAATAATATTTTTTATTTATTTTGTAATAGCCCCAACACGTCTAAGCCATAAGCTTCAATGTGATAAATAAAATATAATACAAATTCTGAATATATTTCAGTACCTTTTCTATACTAAAAATTCTTAGGCACTTCGGTAATTTACTACTTTAGGTAAACCGAATTTCAACTAAATTTTAGCACTTAGGTATTCCAGTTAATGCCTCAGAAATAACATTTGGTTTATTAAAATGTGCTCAACCGCTGGCATTTAAAGATAAACTCTGCAACACACTTGCTACTGTTTATGGCAATTTCAATGAGCTTCTCATTTAACGCATATTTTCACTTAAATCCTCCATGCAAGCCAATTCACGCCTTTCCACTCCTGTAATAAGTGTCAAAATGATATGTACCCAAGTTTAATACTATCAGAACTTATGTAGAGCATGCTTGAAAAGTTTTGTGACGCTTAAAGTTTTCAGTTAGGTTTTTTGATATTAAACAGAATTTTTGGTCTTGGTCGCTTTATGTAACTAGTTAGCGTTTGAGAAGCAATATTCGAAATATATTAACTTGAAGTATTGAAAGAGATTTACACAGATTTTATTAATATTAAAGCAAAATGCATATATGTAGCTAATTTAAACTTTTAATTTATCTAAGATTTTATTTTCTTAAAAATATCTTAAATACTTGAATCAATAAGTTAAGTTAATAGGCAAATTATTCAATATTTAGAAAAAATATTAATTAAAACTAAGAAAGCAAAACGTTTGAGTCAAAAATTATGAATTATAAAGCAAATGAAAAAAGGATGTTTATTTTAGTTTATATCCGAAACTGGCGTTTCTTTAATATCAAAAAAATATATATTCTAATAAGTATTTTTTTGTTAACAGTGGTTGAACAAAATTATTGTATTATTATAAAAATAGTTAATCAAAACAAACATTTTAATACTGTAAAATTAAAAGAACTTAAGAGAAATTTTTATTTGCATGTGTTTACGAAAATAGAGGTTATTGAAAAAGAGATTTTAGTCTATAGCGGACAATTGAGCAGGTTGGTCTCCTATATGGCAAAAGAATACCGCCGAACAACCGCGCCACAGTCCTCGCATTAGTTGTGTTGCTGGCTTTTGAATCCACTTAAGCGGTATTTTTAAGGGCCTTCGATATTCTGACTCACTCAGCAAAACACAAGACTAGTACCGTTTCATTGTACCGTAGCATTGTATCCCCATACACTACAAAAAAATACCAAAACACAAAATTTAAAAGAATATAGAGGAAAACATGAAGGCGTGAATAAAAACTGTGTAGTAAATAATATTATAAAATATAATTTAAAGTATAGATCATCATTTGAGCTGTAAGACATCCACTGCTGGACATAGGCCCTTGGACTTCCATGAATACCTGTCGGAGGCGACCTCCATCCAGCATCTTCCAGCGACCTTTATAAGGTCGTCTGTCCTCATTGTGGGTGGACGTCCCACGCTAAAGTACAGATAAACTATAGATAAAGAAAAGAAAAATTTAAATTATAATAAATATAATTAATTTTCAAAAATCTAAAAACCAGGTATTCTATTGTATGTGTATTTTTTAAATATAATTGTATTTAATTTGTTATTTCGCAATAGCGATCGATTCAATGACCCATAGTACTTATAGGACGTGCACACAAACAAACAGTCTCGATCGGACATTCCCACAGACCTCATTTAGTGCTACGTACGGACACGCGTGCTGACCACTCCAGAGCTACTAACGCATAGACACGTGCATTCTATGTATTAATATTAGAAAACAGTGGGAGAGCCATGTAAATGGTGCCTACTTTTTATGATCTTCATGTTCTTTTTTTAATGGTACCCAAGTATTGTAAGTAAGTAGTAAAGAATTATTATAAATGTTAACTGTATATAATAAAAAAAACTGATAACTGTATAATAAAATAATATATTATAACAATAATATATATTATATTTCTTATATAACTGATATCAGATAACTGTATTCACAATTGATGCATGATATATGCACAACAAATATAATGAAATTGGCGGACTTATTTTTACTTGGCCGAAAAACTTATTTTAAAGTTTAAAATATTATTTGGTGGTAGAAAAGTAATAATTGTTTGAAAACGAAGGAGGTGGGTCTCCTATATGGTAAGAGAACACCTCCGCTCTTGGATAACCGCGCCACGGTCCGCGTGTTGCCGGCTTTTTACGCCACTAAAGCGACATTTTAAGGGCTTTAGATATCCTCACTCACTCTGCGAAACAGTACAAGTACTGTTTCACGCTGAGTATTCTCTGAGCCCGTGGTCTTTAGCATAACTCTCTCACGGGTTATAAAAATATTAGTATTAAAAAAGTCGCCTCTACAAAGCGTATAGTACTCGATCGATCCACAATAGATCCTTCCCGGCGGCGCACGACCGCTTGCACGATTCAGATTAATCTATCGAAAATCGTTTTACAACATATTATTTATAGTGCGCATGCTCCGGCAATGATCATCAGTCCGCGAGCTAGTGATGTGCGATACATCGGTACATCAATGTATCGATACATCAGTGCGGGGCGATCGGTATCAAACGATAAATGAGTTTGCACATTGTGATACTGCATTGTTTTAACGGCACTTGACAGGTTTTTATCGCAAAACGATGACCGAACGATTAATTACTCCTATTTTGATTAGAACCGGTAGTTAAGGTTTTTATAAAAATTGTTGACATTGCAAATATTGTTGACATTTATATAATTTTTATGTTATTTTGGACCTTAAGTTTTAGAAACGATTTTGAGCTTTTTTAAAATATAACATAACATATGTTCTGAGATAATGTAGCTTCCAAACTATGAAAGATTCATCCGTTCAGTACTTTCGGAGTAATAAAAATAATAAAATGGCCAGAAAACTGATATTCTTTACATTTTGTCTGTTTTGTTCTGGTCACATATATTGTAAGAAAATATTACCATCACCAACCGCGACACATTCCGCCATTCGTTATGTTGCTGGCTTTTTACGCCACTTAAGCGACATTTTAAAAGGCCTTTTCTATCCTCAATCACTCAGCGAAACACACTACAAGTATCGATTCACGCTGAGTATTCTGTGAGCCCGTGGTATGACTTCGGACGAGCCGGCCCATTTAATTCGTCAGCATATGCTTCAACATGGCTCTCCTTCGGGTACGACTGTATTAAAACTGCCTAGCCATTGTAAGTCTTTCCAGAAACCAAATTAATTACAATTATCCGAACCAAGATTCGCATCCGATACTAATCGCTTCATGATAGACTTATACAAGGCTACGAGGCTCTTAAATTTACAAATAATTATATATTTCAATAATAATATGATTTTATTTGTTATTTTACAAAGCTGCAAAAATCGGTCTCTCAAGATTGACACTCAAGCTTCAAGTCGTAAAATGAAGTGTAATCTTGAAAAGTTAACCTTCAGATAATGAAACCGGTGAACTAGCCAGCAGGGGGCTGCAATCACGGAGCCTATTTTAAAGACATTGAATATTTAAGAGAGCTAATTGAAATGAGAGCGACACTTTGGAGTGTCGCCAGGATCATTATCCAGTTACCGAGATGAGATTTAACGTACCACGGTTTTAATTATTTTTAGGACCTAAACTTAGTTGCCGTTCGTGCAATATCAATTAGGGGCTAGGGGCAGCGACGACTCTGGTTTTAAAAGTGCAAATTTGCGCGTTCAAACCTTTTTTATTACTAACTCTTCGTTTTGATGGTGTTTAACATCAAGTAACAGAAGCTAGTCATAACTCGAAATGTAACAAGATTTTCACATATTTGAAGACTAATTTTTAATAATATTTATAACATATTGACACTAATAAAGGCTTATCTGCTAGACTCAGCAGATGTCTTGGTTGGTACGCAAATATTGGGTCCAATAATGAATCTTGAACTTTTTAAATATTTATTTTTTTAAATAAAATTGGAATTTCTTTATGAAAAATTCCTTCACCCTTCCTTAGTAATAAAAATGTAACTTATCCGATATTATATATATTAAATAATTAATAATCTATATTAAATATGTTATATGTCTACCCTTTATATTTTTTTACAAAAAATAAATCTATTTATTAATGAATAATGTCAGCTATATCCTTAACAAATTTTATGAAAATTTATCCAGCTTTTCTTAGGATATAAACGTTTTAACTTATATATACATTACTAATTGATATATAAATTATTATGAATTGTATATAAATATATGTAAAAATATGTATTATTTTAAACAATCTACACACATTTTGCCATAATATTATACCAAAGGTTTATTTTTATGTTTTTTTAAGTATCGATTAACCTGCAGCACATCTCTAGACCGTCGTGTGATGTCGAAGGTTGTTACCGGTCATTCTGACCGTATGCCAATTGCCCTTCCGCTATCCCGAGCTCAGCTGATTCAAGACGGACAAGTTAATAGTTGTGGGATTCCTGCTCTACTTTAGAATGCATTTGCCATTGTAGAAAGTCATGCATGTCTTACTCACATATTCCTAATAACCTCTTTTCTGTAAAAAAATAACATAATACACAATATTCTGAGCCTTTAATAGGTCTACCATGAAGTGAGAGGTATGGGACTTGAATCCCGGTCCGGACAAATATAAATTATAAAATTTGGAATTTATTCGGCCTCTGGAGGGGCTCGACAATGGCAGGGCGAGTGTCCTAATACTGTTACACCCGGGGAAGAGCCATGCTGAAGTATATGCGGACGCATTAATTTTCCTCTTCCGAAGTGATACCACGAGCTTACAGAATACTCAGCGTGTAGTAATTGTACTTGAAATGGTGCCTCCACTGTGTTTCGTTGAATGAGTGTCTCCTATATGGTAAGAGAACACCGCCTTTCGTGAACGTAAACGCACCACAGTCGCGCATTGGTTGTGTTGCCGGCTTTTTACGCCGCTGAAGTGTTACTTTGAAGGCCTCACTCGGCGAAATACAGTAGAAGTACCGTTTCAAGTGAGCCCGTGATATCATTTCGGACGAGCCGGCCAAATTAGTGCATGACCGTAAGCTTCAGCATAGCTCCGCCATGGTTGCGACAGCAAGAACACACTCGTCCGACTACTATCAAGCCTTCCAGGACCGAATAAATTTTAAACTAAATTATCATTGTCCGGGACGAGATTAGAATCCAATACCTCTTCATGGTAGACTTATTAAATCACTTACGACGCTTTCGTATACGGTTGAAACTTGTGGTAGAATAAAAACATACGGATAGAGTCGCGAACTCAAGCTCCAAGCTTATAAATGAATCTCAACGGAAGACTAATAGCCCTAGCCACCTTTTAAAGAAATTCAAATGATAAATCTTCCGATTTATGAAGGAACGCTCGAACTTAGCTCGCATTACGTCCATAGAAAGCCGATAGGCATTCAGCGAAGGCGTAGTTAGTTACTCTGACGCGAAAGCTATTGCGGCATTTTGCTTGAAATTAACAATTATGGCCCTACACTCGATCTGTATGTTTGAATGTAACTGGAACGCGGTTAACGGTAGTTTAAGAGGGATTGTGTGTTTATCTCGCCTCGCTGATGTCATTGATCTGCAGTTTACAATGTATGCTGCGGAGGTGTGATAAAACACCCGAGTTCAGAGCCTTGTGGAGTGTTTTGTCTACCATGAAGCGAGAGGTATCGAGTTCGAATTTCGGTCCGGAAATTTTTTTTATTCTATAGTGGAGAACGGAGGTGGGTCTCCTATATGGTAAGAGAACACCGTCGCCCATGAACAACCGCGCCACAGTCTGCGCATCGGTTGTGTTGCCAGCTGTTCATGTCGCTAAGCGGCACTTTTTAAGGGTCTCCGATATCCTCACTCACTCTGCGAAACACGGTACAGGTATCGATTCACGCTGAGTATTCTGTGCGCACGTGATATCACTTCGACGAGCTGGCTTAATTAGTGCATCAGCATATGATTCAGCAAGGTTTATTAATTCGACCTCTGGAAGGGCTGACCAGTGGTCGGGCGAGTGTCTAAATACTGTCGCAATCATGGAAGAGCTATGCTGAAGCTTATGCTGATGCAGTATCCACTAATTTGGCCGGCTTGGGTTTACTCAGCGTGAAAAGATTCTTGTTTCTTTCGCCGATAGACGTCGGAGGCCCTTAAAATGCCTCGAAACGGCACAAAAAGCTGAAAACACAACCAATGCGCGGAAAAACATATATTGGAGATCCACCTACTCCGTTGTCCGCTTTACCATAACAAAATCAAAAATTTTAAATATATTTCTTTGTAGTTTAAAATCTATTACTCTACTTTATCTATTCAAAGTTTATGATATAGGCAAAGCGGTCACTTTTTTTAAATTTCATAGACAATCACGCACGATTCAGTGCGTAGTGCACTGAAGTGGTACGGAAAGTGTGAACGCCCTAAAATAGAGAATCATTACCAAAAGCGTGAATCGTCTTTATAAACCAGTAATTACTTCCCACGAGCCCGTATGCTTTTTATATTGATCCGCATGACTTAACTATGCCGTTACAGGGTGTTGATGTAAGAAGACCGGAAAATTAGAAAAAATCATTATTTTTATATTTTATAGCGGCGAGTGAAGCTGACAGGTCTCATTCATGGTAAAGATAATCGCTGCCTTGGACAACGTGTCATAATCCGCGCTTTAGTTGTGTTGCCGGCTTTTACGTCCGTAAAGTTATATAAATTCGCAGGAATCCTATATCAATTATTATATTATTAAAATTATTGTATTATTAATTATTTAAGCGAATACCATCTCAAACTCTTATGAGAATTATAAGATAGGATCATTAGAAATTTTATGTCCGTAATTATTTTATGTCTAATTTTATGTATAATTTATTTTATGTCCGATAGAAATATCATCAGTCCATATCTTATATACTTTTAGATAAATCGTAAGTTGCATATATAACATCGTGTAATTTTCTTTTGCCTCTCATGAACACACTATAGAACAAAATGGAAAAATTCAAGGTACAGTAATAGCTACTGGTGTACTCCGCTGACTCCACTAAAATAAACCCACGAATGAAGCCATAGCCTTATTCTAAAACCGATCTATTTTGAACTCTTTCACCCACACTTAGAGTTGAAAACTACACCGCATCGCACATATAAGTTAAAACATTTCAGAGATACAGTAACGAAATGAATGCACGTCGAGAAAGGATGGCACGTAACAGAGAAAAAATCCTATTTCATTCATAAAGAGTTGCATTCACAGTTTTTTACTTCGCCGACTCTTGTAATCGTTTCCAATACACAACGAATACTTTTAAAGATTTAATAATTTTACATACAATAAAACGGTTTCAATACGATTTCACTTGATTTCTATAAAAATAACGATCTAACTCTACCATGGTAGAGTTAGACCAAAGCCGTCAGACTACATGTAGTCTGATGGCTTTGATCGCTGGTCTTAATAAAATCTATTTGGTATTTCGAAGAGTTTCATAGTGACTCGGCAAGTATAACCATGGGACAGCCATGATTAATCATATATGCAGTATTTGGGCCAGCCCCGAATTGATACCACGGGTTAACAGTGTAAGAAAGAGATGATAATGATAGTATTAAATCTAAGATTAATTGGTACCTACCTACATAGAATTTTTGAGATGAATAAACCCTCAACCTACTTCGAGCCGTTTCGGAGGAGTGTCACATGTGTGACACGAGAATTTTATATAAATATAAGATCTTTAGTTGTATAAACTTTTTGCTATGTAAATAAAGAATTTATTTATTTAGAACGTACTGAAATTTCATACATAACATATCACACGCAATGAAATTTATATAAACGTATAACAAAGAAACGACTTTAATATTTATTCTTCTATGGATTATTTTCACAATCATTTTAATATTACTTTTAACCTAAGTTTATTTCATCTTTTAAGATAATTGAGCCTTTAAATTTGTCCGCTAGACAATAAGACAAGCAACGTGGCAAATTTAAAATTAATAAATATTAATTTCTTTACATATATAGGAATGATGATGAATTTTATTCATACCAATCCACCAAATATTGAAATAAGAATATCGATGAGTGATATAAAAAGTGGAATGGCTGCTTGATTGCTTTCACAAGACTTAACAATGCCCATGAAATGAGCCTTCCGCCACTGCACTACGCATATTTTATTCAGTTACTTGGTAGAGATAGAGAGATATTTTATGCGTTGTTTAATTTAAATTAGCGTTATTATCAAAATACCAACTCGAAAATTAAAATGTATTTAAATTATTTACATATGCAGCATTTTGTACCTATTATCGTGGATCTTTAAAGCTTTTCATCTTTGCCATTACCTTGAGTTATTTTATTTTATTTTATAGCGGACAATGAAGCAGGTGGGTCTCGTATATGGTAAGAGAACATCGTCGCTCGTGAACCACCGCGCCTCATTTCGCGCACAGTTGTGTTGCCGGCTTTTCATGCCGCTTATGCGGCATTTTTAAGTGACTCCGATATCCTCATTCACTCTGCGAAACACAGTTCAAGTACCGTTTCACGCTGAGTATTCTGTAAGCCCGGTATCACATTGAACGAGCCGGCCCAATTTGTGCGTCAGCATATGCTTCAGCATTTCTCTCATGGCTCTCTCATGGGTGAGACATTATTAAGACACTCGCTCCGCCACACTCAAACCCTTCCAGAGACCGAATAAATAAAATTATAATTGTCCAGACTGGGATACAAACCAAATACCGCTCGGTTCGTGGACTTATAAAACCACTAAGCTACAATGCTCTCAATATTGGTTTTAACATTGAAATACTGGTTATAAGTTAAGTCAAAATGTCTTTCACCCGATCACAGCAGGTGGTTTATTAAAAGAACGGCGGAGCGGGCTGCGCGCGCGCCGCCTTCGATCGACGCCATTTGTCAACTTCTGTCAATTAGTGATCGATCGTGGCAAATTGACATCTCACTGAACGCATGATGGCTTTATTATTGGCGGTTATTGTTTTATCTTTGACAGCTCCATCTATATCATAGAATAATAAGTCTATTTGGCCTCCGATACAAAAAGATGTTCAGGTTTTGATTGAAATCAGTTTGAATGAGTATTTTATCTTGCCGGCAACATACCAGTGGGACAGGGAGGTGTCCATGGGCGATGGTATACGTGTCCTAGGTGATCCTCTTGCTCTCTAAATTAATATAATAAGTAACATCATTAATTTATTTTATATGTTAATCATATATGTACATTAATATGGTGTGTTTTGGGGATGTAATTAAATTAAACTGTTTTTTATTTAATATTACATAAAGCCTTAAATTATACAGTTTTAATTTTTATTTTTATTTTAATACAAAATAAATACTTGTTCTAAAGAGAGTTTTACGTGGAAATTTTCGTCTAACAAAATTTACATACTTCAAATAAAGCGCCAATAACCAAACGGCGGATTGCTGCACGTATGCCCATGGGCAACGATAGTCTCTGACTATCAGTAAACATATAATTTAAACTTAACAAATTATCACTCCTGTTACTTATATAAACTAAATTGATATATATTTTACAAATTTGAGAAAACTATAAAAATAAAGCCATTTTTAACTGCATATAACCACTGACCCAAATTTTCAATATAGGTAGTAAGTTATACCGCTAATATATAATTAGCCAATACGCGTGTCTGTTTGTAATGATACACATGAGTCTTAAGACACTAAAAGGGGATATGGGGGCAAAAAGGATCTACTTTTATCAATTCAATTAAGTGGTTTTACTTAAAGAGCTGGAAATGTCTACTTTAGCTCTCACTTCAGCTATACTTGATTTTAGAGCTCCTTTTCTTAATTTTGATGCAAAAACGAAACCAAAATATCTTTTCTGATGGTAGCTGGATGTATTACGATGTAAACTACTCTACAGTAACTCTATCCAAAAAGACCCAGGTTCTGCTCCAATGAATAGATTAGAGTAAGCAGTTCCTATCTGTTATAGTTTTTATTTTAAAATAGGGATCCAAATCGCACACGCACCTCTCGCGACGGCCGAGACCAAGGTTCATGTCTCGCAGGAAACTCCCATGTCCCAGTCGCGAAATTCATGAATTCTCACCACATTCACGAAATTGGCCAGCAGGGAGCCCATCCAAATAGTTCATTTCCGCGGAGTATACACAAATAGGAAATGACTGTATTGTTGCTATTTGTACCTCTCTCCTCCATGACACAGATCTATAATTGTAGCAATTTGCAGGCAGTGGCCAGGACACGTCGAAACATATCGACATAAAATTGCCTAACAAATCATTGAGCCATTCACAAATTTGTATTATTTTATACAAATAGGAAAAACAAGAAAAAAGCATACAAATATTGATTGATCATTGTATGACTAAGATTTTGGTATTTTGTGTACAAATGGTTATTTCAATTGATAAAAAAATGCCCTAAGACTTTAGTAACTTTTTTAAGAAAAGGGCAGCAGACGAGTAGGAGGCTCATCTAAGATAAGCAGTCCTTTGCCCATGGACATCTCCCGCTTTTGCAGAGCCATGAGTACATTAAGGGCCTTTAAGGAATAGTAACTATTACTATAAAATAAACAATAACTACATAAATACACAATAAAAGATAACTTCTAAAAAATAAAAATATATTTTAAAATGCATATCAAGTTATTAACAGATTTGATATAATTTTTCATTACAGATCTTTTTTGTGAAAATCGGGACGTAAAAGAGCAACCGGCTCATCTAGGATAAGCAGCCTTCTGCTGGGTCACGATTGCGTTACCGGCCTTTAAGGGATTTGAAGGCCACCAAGTCATATGTTTTGGAAATACCACTGTACAATAATAAAATACAACTATTTGTATGCTAATTTCGTTGCCTGGGTAAATTATTAAGAAAATCCTCCTTATAATGTAATTTCTCTATTGCTGAAATATATTTTCTTATCACAAACAAGAACTTATAAATATTAAGTCTATTTTCTTAAAAATTTAGATAATCTTAAATACTCCAATATAGTTGATACACGGAACACAAAATTCGTCACGAATTTCACAATAACATTAAAAAAGACTGAATCTCAGTTCATTTCAAAAGAGGTTTCACTTCCACGAGCGTCACGTCTCACGATCAATTGCTAATAATATATACGAAAATATAGATGCCTAGATATGATGGAACTTTAATATAAATAAATTATTTAAATGGGGCTAAATTAGAATTTTTCATTAAAAATTTTAAAATTTTATTATAGTATACTATTTTTATAAGTTGTTAGAGGAATATTTAAAAGGTAAAGTATTGTTTTATATTTTAAAATATCTCTCCACACGTTACAAGTAGGTCTATAACATCTTGAACGAATTAAACGCTTGGGGATGTCTAGACTTCTTTTGCAAAGATTCGAAAATATTAGGTAAGTGTATGTTAAGTTAATATGATTTAAGAAAATTATTATAATATTAAGCATAATATTAATATATTGAATCAAAAAAGAATCATATTAATATACAGTCAAACCTGCTCCAACTTCCAAAATCTCTATTAGCGAGAAACAGAAACCTCTGTAAGAGAGAGCCGTTTTTCCTTCATGGACCTCCGTAAGTGAGACTGCTACTTATTTTATACCTCCATAAGCGGTTTTATTTAGGAGGAACTATAGCTACAATAAAAATTACATAGTGAATGAATTTTTTTTTTATTTTCGTAAGCATCTTGACCCTTATGAAGTACTTATATGTCGCAATCTAATGAACATAACGTATACACACTATTAAAAACATATATGTACA
>DWCF01003466.1:0-19544 GCA_018230265.1 Delias oraia
ACATTCAATTGAATGACAAAGCTGAAGGTTAACTGAACAAGCGTCACTCAATATCCAACTAGTTAGCAGTTTATAACACTTTTCGGCCCCACCGACCATCCGCTCTACGTGCGATGTGGCCTGCCCATTGCCACTTCACCTTGCTAATTCGGTTGTATGTATTAATTATGTATTCTATTAATTGTATTTTGATACTAATTTTAAATTATTAGTCATTATAACACAATAACATCGAAAATGCTTTTGTTTATAGCTTCGACAACATTTACAAGGCTTGTCACTATATTCTAAGTGTATAAAGGCAGCAAAGTTTAGACATAATCCCGCAATCCTATAATGTTTTTATCTTAACAGTGAAAGGAAATGAAGCTAATAAATACAGCGGTTTCAGCATTCAAACTTACGCGTCATAAAACAGAAAGCGCATTGAATGACATTCAGTGTCAGAATGCGGTTCGTTTGTGGAAGACAAGCCTTTGTTCTATTGCTTTGAGCATTTCTGCCTGTTACATTTGATGTTTGACGTCATTTGTGTGCCTAGTTGCTTCTTCTTGCATTGAAAATTGTCTTGTTTGTACTTAATGTGTAGAGATGTGCGTTTTGGTAGTAATATTTAATTCCAAAACAAAGAAGCGATATTATTAGGTAATATTTGTCTATGGCATCGTTACTTTTTAATGAGTTGGCTCATTATCATGCAAATGATTAAAAGGTGATGTCATTGGAATGGTACTTGAGTAAAAATAAACAAGTTTATTTAGTAGTTTCAGTATGAAATTTTTATGTTTGTGAAGAGAATAAATAATTTATAATCTGTATAAATAATTTAAAAGTGTAGTTATTTAACAAATTGTTTTATTTTTACATATTTTTTATGAATATTTAAGATATTTTAATATCAATCTTTAATACTCTGCACTCAAATTTTTATCTTTAAACTAACATTTCCTTATACCTCTGTGCTAACTTAGTTTGATTTGAGAAAATTGTTACTCTTGAATAAATATGGATCTCTTCGCTTTTCCAGTTACGATTCTGTAAATTTGATTTTGAACGCTGAATGTATTTAGAATTCACTTTAAAATTGAATCTCATTTCTCAGCTAATAAATATTATAACGTGTAGTTTGTATTTAGTTAAACATGCCATAATGGCATATTGCTATTAAATTTTCGCCAAGTCTTTTACATCCTTTATTTCTTGTAAATTTTTATCCATGATTTAGAAAGGCTCTTTAATATTTAGTTTTATATATAAAAGAAAAACATCTCAATTTACATTTGATTTTGAGTTATCGTTCATAAATATTTAGGACAAAGGTCGCAGAAATCAGGATTTTGCAAAAAATCTACCTTCCTGAATCTCATCAATAATTTTACCCTCGTTATACCTTTGATACAATGTGAAACAGTGAAATAGAGTTTTATATAAAAAAAATTTTTAATGATAGATTCAATATTAAAAAACCCAGTAATGGTTCATATGTATAAAAACAAAAATATGATGCATAAGTATGAATTTCGCTTTCGGGAATAATCAAGGAAATTTACGAAGAATATTTACCCCAAGCCGAACGGGATCCTAATTAATAAATAAGAACCATACAACTACAGTAATAAATATATTAAATTATAATATAGTATAATATAATAGTTTAAATAAAAGAAATAATAATAATCTTAAATTTAGTAAAATTTATTAAATATTTATCTATATTTTTAAAATATATTCTTTTTTACCAATATTAAATAGAATTCCTGATAGAAAAACAGACTGGATAGTTAATTCTTCTTACCAAAAATACATCACAAATTTATTTTCTTCAATAAATTTGTTTTGGGAATGATACCAACTAGTTTGTCAACATTTAAAAATTGATGATAAAAGTTCAGTAAAAACTTTTTTTTTAAATTTCATATCCTAGCTCTTTTATAATCATATATACAATCGAATAAAACATATTACATTTTTATGAATATAAATTGCTAATAAAAGCGAGTAAAACAAAAAACGGACTATAAAAGGTAAAAGAGATGATTGTAAAGCTTAATCCCGACGATTTTAGGGCAAAATATTTTTAAAATTTCCCAAAACTTGTTATCAGTCGTCCCCCGCATGCCGCGTTGATATTAAATTAACCCTCTCGCCGTCATCGTTTTAATCTCGGATAATGTCCCGAAATGCCGGCCGCGTGTACCTTTATTTCATACCTGGCAGCGGAGTATATTAAACGTTTAAATGTCATATTGCCTGGGTATAATGATGTGGACCCTTCTTACTCTGCATATAAAAGAATTAGACCCGACCATAAGTACCAACGCTAATATCGAATAATGACAGTATAATTTGTATACTTTTAAGTTCAATACGAATCTATGTATCAAACTTAAAGCGATTTTGTTCTAAATACTATAGAGACAATAATAACTTTAAAATATCTTTCCTTTGATCTTTGTCTAATGCTATCACGAATAGATATTTAAAGTTAGTACTAAGTTAGGTTTTCTTAAATATTTTAAAACCAACACTGAATCTTGTAAGGTTGATTTAGATCATAATAAAAATCGTAAACATCTGAAATATAAAAATCCAACATTCAGGATTCAATTTAAACTACACAAATGAATAAAAACCTAGTTTGAATTTTTTTTACTGAATCTAATTTGATCCTTTACTTCAAATCAACTCATTGTGAAAATATTATTTTACATTTTTTAAATCCTTATAGTGCCAAACATTGCCAAAGTAATCGTTTTTATATATATATCGATAAAATAAAAAAAACCAATGTTCGTTCCTCATGCTTCAACACAAAAGCGACTTTAATTTGACCTTATTTGACAGAAAAGAATTCTATGCCGTCGTCGCTAAAACATAAAGGTTTCAATTCTCCTTTGTTACATGTGGGCTATAATTCTTTATGACTGCAAAGCATGGACCATAAAAGAAGGAACCCGTTGCCGCCTTCGGCATTCAAGTCATAAGTTTAAGGCCAAACCACCAATATGGTGTTACTCATGAAGTAGGAAAAGAGTCGCGTACCTGGCTCACGTGTAAAACCATGACCGCCAGCACTCTTGTAACTGATAATGATAGGTAGAAACCCAGACAAATGGCATAAGACATCATCATCATCATCATTTCAGCCGTAGGACGTCCACTGCTGGACATAGGCTTCCCCATCGGCTGGCGCTTTGGCTATAGCAGTTAGATTTTATACTACGCGAAGGACGCTGCTGCCCGCCCTCTGGTTTGTCCCTTAGTGCCTATTACGACAACCACGGGATGATATGGGGAAGCGCAATTCAAAGCTGGCGCTTCAGACATCATAGTTGCGTAAAATTAGCGGATAGGTATCGGGACCGCACAATATGGAAGGCGATCTCAATAATCAGTAATCAGAGAAAACACAAATAGATCATCCATTCTGTACCTTAGATAGATTAAGTATCTGAGAGATTATTAGTGTCTTTTTACAAATTGTTCAACATTTAAGCCGTTAATTTCAATTGTTACAAATTAACACGATTTTTCAATGAAATTGGGAAATATCGCTGTCAGTAATTACTGTAGCTTGTATACGAGGTCATATTGTGTGCCATTGGGCGGATAACAAGTTAAACAATTAATTGACAGATTAATAGTAACTCGGTCGATGTATTTTTTAATGAACTAACACTGCCACGTCATTCATTTGCGAATTACAGTCTGACATGTTGCAAATCATTCAAAATTAATTACGCTTTTTTATTTGTAACTTACGACCGAGTTAATTTGTAACTAACATTTACCTTTACAGCTTTCTATATAATTATATTAATAATTATTTAATATAAATAATATAATAATATTAATTAAAATTTAATTTATTATTATAATTTATAACTTTTTTTCAGACAACACCTGACATACGTAGTATGAAAAATGACAAGGAGAAAAACTCAAACCTAGAAAAAACTTGTATGAAAGGAAAAAATTGAAACAAATACACAGAATACTCTGCGTGAAATGATGGTTGTACTTGAAACGCTGCTTCTACTATTTACCGCTGAGTTAATGAGAATATCGGAGGCCCTTAAAAATGCTGCTCAAGCGTCAAAAGCCGGCAACAAAACAAATGCGCGGTCTATGTTGCCGTTGTCCATGGGCGGCGGTATTCCCTCACCATATAGAAGAACCACCTGCTACTGCACCGTTGTCCGCTAAACTATAAATGAAATAAGCCGGATCCTTTATTTTTAAAAATTCTGGTCATTTAATGAATTAATAAGGCCACCTAACAAGATTTAATATTAAAGATATAACTTACAATGGTCATACCTACTGTTTATACACCTTATTTCTACAAAGTTTATTGTTGCGGGTACTATAATTTCTTACTTGCGTACATCCTAGTACGTTGCATGATAAACTTGGAAATCTAGTTTCCGCTATGTAAATAATAAGACACGAATTAAAATTCATTTTCATGGGAAAAGTTTCAGTCTGTAATTTATGTCTGTTTATAGCAATGTTAAGTAAAGGTATAAACTGCAGTGAAATACTTGGCAGGGATTTAAATATCACAAGTTTCCGATACTAGTAGTGACAGAATACTTACATGAAAATAACGCATTATTATTAAATAATATTTTATTATTATGAAATGCTATTGAAAAAGCATTTACTAAGAAAATTATAACTTTTGCAACCGAGGGAGAACCATGCTGAAGCATATGAGGACCACGGGCTCACAGAGTACTCAGCCTGAAAAAGTACTTGCACTGTTTCTCTGAGTGAGTGCAGATATCGGAGGCCCTTAAAAATGCCAGTAAAGTGGCGTAAAAAGCCAGCAACCCAAAATCAAGTCCATGTTCTCTTACCCACCTGCTCTGTTGTCCGCTATACTATGATAAAATCTAACTAGGAATTCTAAGACTTTCTATTGTACAAAGCAATATAATTTGTGATTTCTATTTTGTAAATCGCCCATAACATATTTTTACTATTCAGTAACTCCATATTTTTATGACAAATGTTGATATTATATATGTTATGAAAATATCTTTATTACATATAATAGCTCCAAGTAGCTGTGACCTATTACAGCACAGCGCTACGTATCCGCATTGCCGACCTACTTGCAAGAAAAATAATAAATTATTTAAACGCAATAACTGCCGACCAGCATACCTGAATTATGGAGGTAATTATTTTGCCTGATACCAAGTTATTTGTTGAATACACTAGCGGAAGATTCCAAGTATTTTTCATTGTTTGTGCGTCCTTGTCTTGGTAAAAAAGAAAATACTCTTGTAAGCCTCGATGGTTTATGGTTTTAATATTGTATCGGGTTCGAATCGTGGTCTGGGCAATTGTTATTTAATTTATAATTTATTCAGTTTCTGGAAGGGCTTGACAGTAGCCGGGCGAGTGTCTAAATAGTGTCGCACCCGTAGGAGAGCTATAATGAAGCATATGCTGTCGCACTAATTGAGCCGGCTCGTGCAAAGTGACACAACGGGCTGACAAAATACTCAGCGTGAAACGGTACTTGTACTGTGTTTCTCTCAGTGAGTGCAGATATCGGAGGCCGCTAAAAGTGACGCTTAAGTGGCGTAAAAATCCAGCAACACAACCAATGCGCGGACTGTGACGTGGGTATTCACGCGCGCCAGTGTTGTCTTACCATATAGGAGACCCACCTGCTCCGTTGTCCGCAATAGAATAGTAAAAAGTACACGATAGCACTACTTTTTAGTTATATTATTAAGTTTCTACTATTTAACACTATGTTTAAATTTAGGTGAGGAATTTAAGAATAATTTTTCCCAAATATGTTTAAACTTTAAACGAATTTATAGAACTGCTTTTTTTAATCTTTATTATTAGTGGTAGTTCTAGCTATTTCTGTACACGCTACAAGACAATTAAAACAATAAGTTTGAAATCAAAGATAAATCACATATTTTCATTAAATCATAAAATAGTCTTTAGTTATCATAAACAACAAACATGTATCGATGGTGGATCTCAAGTGCAGGTATTGATTGTAATAACTCCTCAGATCATTTCCAATCTGATCTTCTATCTCATTTATAATTCATATAAATTACAAATGTTGCAGTTGCAGACTCGTCTATTATGAATGAAATTAAATAGTTGACGTTTTATATCCATAAGTTGCAGTTATCTGGTTTGTTCGTCATAAAGACTGAGCCATAAAAAGCATTCTGAAATTGTGCACTAGGCTTGGACGTGAGAAAAATGAACAACGCTGCGGACAGCCCAGATAAATCTGACTTATGAACGTTGGAACCATGAACACGAGAAGTAAAAGCCAGTGTTATGTATATTTGTTTCAACTAGATAACTGTGTTTGTAATCATTTTTACTATATAAGTACTATTATAATATAATTTCTATAACTTTTACTAACCTATACTAATAATATTTGAATATATTAAACTTATTAAAATCCTTTGTCCATACATGGAACAATCAATTGAAGAATTGTTAAAATTAATATAAAAAATTGTTAAAATTAATATAAAATATTGATTATTTTTATAAAATACTTTATAAAATAAAAAATAATAATTAAATTAAATTTATTATTGATATAAATTAAATATTATAATAGATCTCAAGACAGACTATATTATTAATATTCATTGAGCGTATTTAGAGAAATTAAACACGCTTTGCGTTTAGAATCACAACCAGAGGTGAGTTATTTCAAATCGAAAACCTTGTTTCAAAATACCGCGGCCCATATTTTCATACGTTTCAGTTGCATGTTTATAGCGTATGTTTAATGGTCTCTTTTGATATTTACACAGGGTAGTTCGTTAATTTTTGTTAAATACGGAGTGTAAGTGGAGTAGTAAGTATTACGGGTCATACGAATTTCAGTTCACAATTTATAGAACTGCTGTTTATATTGTTGGACACTAAAGAATAAATATCATATATGACGAAAATAAAATAGCTAGGAGATATTTTTGGTAAAGCTTATTTAGGCAATTCTTAAATTTTCCTCCTCTGCTAAGGTAGCTTTTATTACAATTAAAAGAAAGACAACCGACCAAAATTACTTAAGCCTTGTTCTATAAATTTACTATAATATATATTTTGCTCTGTAAATATAAATAAACATTTACTGCAATCATTACTTTCACATGAATACCAAAAGGACCATAATAAAAGCAATTAATTTTGACCCCGCGATATTTCACGCAGCGATTGAACATTATAATAATTTCTATCTAATTATTTTATTTGCTTATGCAAAAACTCGTTAACTGCTATTTAGTGTTACATTTACATAATTAAATGTTTTCGCAGTTGGAATTAATGAATTAATCTTATTTGTTTGAACCTAACTAAAGGTCAGTATATTAATCGCTCAATTACCAGTGCAATCAAAATTATTGTAAGTGCCAACTCTTCATCATATCATCATCAGACATCGTTATCTGTTATTTAAATTGGATCAAAATAGTACTTTCATTACGGTGTCGCTTTCAATTATTTAACAATAGAGATACGTGATTTACGTGATGGCAACATTCATTTGTCATTCAAACCCTAGTTCGGTCCAAAATACTTTATTTCGTAATATAAAAATGAAATGTTACAAAAGTTCTAATATCACTATTACACTACTCGATGCTACTAAATGATAACTGGAAGTACACAAAGTTTAAACCGATAAATCAGGTAAAAAGCCGGCAACGCAATCGAACCGCAGATGACCTGATCTACGGGTAACATTGAGTATTATATTAAATATATATAGTAAATAACTCATTACATTAAGAGACTACCTATCCCATTGTCATATTCACATATATAAAAATATTATAATTACAATAAATATTTAATTAAAATTATTAACATTCTTGTATAATATATTCGAAGTTAAGGATATTATGTTTGTTGTGATCTACTAATTACTTAGTTAAGAATTAACTACTTAAACTTAGTTAAGAATTAATGCCCTCTTTAACATGTATCATACTTAGATGTGTAAGTCTTTATTAAGTATGTAACAGTTCCTGTAGTTTCTTAGCGAATGCCTTAGAAACTCCAAAGTTCCATCTCAATCCTGGAATAGTTAGCAGAATAGAGATTTAACTCGTAGGTATAAGTTTGGTGTGGTAAGTGTGAGATCGATATTATGGAATTTGAATCGTATCATTTATCTTAGATATACCCGCGGGAAAGCCATGCTGACGCACTAATTAGGCGGGCGCGTCTGAAATGATACCACGGGCTCACAGAATACTCAGCGTGAAATAGTAGTTGAACTTGAAGCGGTACCTCTACTGTATTTCGCTGAGTGAGCGAGGAAATCAGAGTCCCTTAAAAAATACTGATTAAGCGGCGTAAAAAGCCAGAAATGCCTAAAGGAGGATTTGGTGATGTGAAAATTTATGTTAATGTATATTTTATCTAAAGAATTTCTATTTATACATATAGTGACGGGCATAGCGTATAGCCGTAAAACCTTATCAAATTTGTTAGAACTTTGAAAGTCAGAAAGATCAGTGACTGATGTATTATCATTTGAGCTTAATTGTGTTCTGCTTCAAAGACTATACAAAGCTAAATATTTAACAGATTATTCAGATCATTAAAAACGTATTTCCTTTATTATTATTTTTTACTGAATTTATATTATTATTGTTACTGAATATTTCCAATGTTATAGTTTGATTGTGTAATAAATGTGTGTTAATTTTATTTTATTCTACAGCGGACAAGAGCAAGCAAGGAGCAGATGGGTCTTCTATATGGTAAGAGAACACCGCCGTCCATAAACAACCACCCCACAGTACGTTCATTGGTTGTGTTACCAGCTTTTTACGCCGCTTAAGAGGCACTTTTAAGACTCTCGATTCATGGTACACTTTTAAAACCATTAAGCTACGAGGCTCTCAATAAATATCAATAAAATAACATTTTTATTTTTTATTGTACTGAGGCTTTTATGGTAAGAGATTACCGCCGCCCATATAATACCAAGCCGTTTTCCGAACATAGATTGAATTGCTGGCTTTTTTTACGCCGCTAAGCCTTATAATTTTGTGTACCTTCATTTAGAAAATTCTAATACGAGTATTGTTTTACGTGGGTATTTTGTGAGCCCAACGTATCGCTCGAGCCTAACTGCAAGCCGACCCACCTAGTGCTTCCTCATATGCTTCAGCGAAGCTTGCCGACGTGAAAATGGTATGACTACAGATATATTATATGTTAAATCTTAATAAAGGAACTTTCCTATCTTATATAAGATAAAGTTAGCGTTATCTTCTCATTGTTAATTGAAACGTCCAAAACTTAGCTCTGAGCTCTAAGCGAGATACCTTAAGCGTTTTGTAGTGCAACAATAAAAAATTTAAGATTCAGCAGAATGACTAATTAAATACAGAAACCATTCAAAATATTATATTTTTTTCAATGCCTATATATTAACTTATGTCTACTAAGTAAATAATATAAATAGGTATCTTACAATGTTATGGCTGATTCAGAAAGTACAGTCGTTTTATTGCCATCAGTATAAATATTTCCGCCACGTGACATCCGGTCCCCGATAGCAGATTCCGGTTTAGCGACATCCGGCTGGGAAAATAAATTCGCGATTTATCCCCAAGATATGGCACGTCTTAATAATTCTTGCTGGGTCGCAATTATTATTAACGACTTAGTTAAATCTTCTTTTGGTTTACAGATTTTTATAAAAACTTGTTAGCCCAGCTTTTATATTTCTAAATAAACTTCATTTTTGACCAAACTATTGCCTAATGAGGTTCAATTTTATGGAGCATATTATTAAAAAGTAAACATATTACTTCACTTTTATTTGCAAGTTTATTTTATCCTCATTCTCCTAATGTTTTACTTAAGACTAATTAAAAGGATAAAAAACAAAAGTATGTTAATTATATCAACTCGTATATATTGCTCCTTAATTCATTTTAAGTGAAAGTAAAAATAATTTTATTACCGTCTTAAAATATAGTGTTCCATCTTCTATGAACCAAACCAAGACAAAGGAATATCTTAATTTCTATTCTCCGTGTGCTGGTTGAGACAAAGCACATGAAAATAATTTATATAATGAATGGTATAGACAGGACATAGTTATCTTGTTTTCGAGTTTAACCTACTTTTGAACAGACAATGAGCGGCACGCTCTGAATAATTATGTTTATAATGATAAGTTATACTACAATTTGAAATATTATTCAAGTTTTCGTGTCATAATATTATTAACAGCCTATTTAAATGGCAACGAGATAAGTCGCAAACAATCATGAAGTTAACTCGTTTTTCTGTTAATTGAGAAAAAATCATGATATTTTTCCTCTTAACAACTTATTAGACCTTCAATAGAGTCATAAACTGTATCAAAAACATATATTTTAACATAAACCCAATAATATATAAATATATATACAATATATAATTACAAATAATTGAAGTAAACTATATATCGGGTAAATACGGACAACGTTTTGTAAATTGCAAAAGTTTTTCTTCATAATTATTGTAAAGTTATATTTGTTTTTAGAATACTTGGCTGTTAATTCATAATTTCTTCTATAATAGCAATTTTAAACAAAACTTAAACGCAAATAAAGTTTATTGTTTATGGTATTACAACGGTGGATGTTTCGTTGGTCGGTCTTCTGAGTTTGATTCTTGTGGAAGCAATTAAATTCATTATCCTTCCTCTATGCATACAAGCTCACAAAAGTTGACCGACCTCCCCGTCTTACTGAAAAATTTCTTTGAGAAACTTAGATGACTGGTCTTTTGTGCCTACTCAGGCAAAATATAAATTGTCCTTTAGGAGTCCAAGTAAGGCCTTCCGGCTCGACACTCATATTCCTGAATCACTTAGTTATGGAATTACGCTTCGTTTAGCGTATTTTTTCGAAAGTAATTTGAATATTTCCAGGCACGTTTGAGAAAAAGCTTTTTCCTGTAGTTTATAAAAGCTTGTTCTATTCTTTTACCCCAGCTTAAAGGGATCATAACAAATGACCAAATCGTGCATAAAACATACAGGCTCTGGAAATAGTATATTATTCACTTTGGTAAAAGTTGAGTGGCACGAGTGTGTGTGAGTAAAAAGGGTTGCATATTATTACAGTTGTTACCTACCAAATTCCGGTTCCAGAATAAAATATTATATTAATTTAATACAACTCACCTTTTTATAATTCATTGAACCGTGAATTCATGTTTTCTGAAACAGAATAATGTATAAATAAATAAGGCGTTTTAATTATTTTCATCTTAAACAAGCCTGACTCGCACAACAACTCTGAGAGTCCAAAGTGATACCACAGGCTTACAAAATATTCAGCAAATTGAGTGAGGATATCGGAGGCCCTTAAAATACCGCTTAAGCGACGTAAAAAGTCGGCAACACAACCAGGCGCGTACTATGGCGCGGTTGTTCATGGACGGCGGTGTTCTCTTACCATATAGGAGACCCGCCAGCTCCATTGTCTATAAAAAAAATCTCAAAAATATATTCTTATCTAGAATTTATATTTCATAAATGTTTTGTTACAATTAAATTGCATACTGACTAACATTTGTATTTAAACGTCAAATTAAGAAAATTAAAAATGTCAATTTACGATGCGGAGATAATAGAGAAGCTATCACGCCTGGCCTAATTCGGATTTAATCCACAACATGATAAAATGAATTATCGCTCGCTCCCAAAAGTGTTGTAACGCGTATTTGATGGTGGAGCTGCCACTTTACCGAAATTGAGATAGTGGACTTTTATTATAGTACCACTATTACATTGGCATTTCTTTGATATTTCGGTATGTGATTGTTCCATGAAATAAAACTTTATTTTTTATATGGAACGAACCTCTTAGACGAAGTTCAGGTTCTATAAATTTATTTATATCATTATTTTCAATAGTTTCTGTTACCGAATATCATAGATATAAATTTCGTGTCATGTTATCTGTCCAAAATGGACTTTTAAACTACTGAAACAAATTTAATAAAAAAATTGCACTTGAAAAAATTTTTTTTATGGTATAGCGGACAACGAAGCAGGTGGGTCTTCTATGTGGTAAGAGAACACCGCCGCTCATGGACAACCACGCCACAGTATGCACGTCGGTTGTGCTGCCGTCTTTATACGCCACTTAAGCGGAATTTTTAAGAACGAAATTTTTTAGGAAAGCACCGTTTCAAGTACAACAATCATTTTACATTAAATATTCTGTGAGTCCGTGGTATCACTTCGAACGAGTAAGATATTTTGTATCTTTTTATATGAAAATTAGGACGTTCACTTAGGATAGGTTGTCATCCATTCATGGACAGCTCCAGCTTCTGCTAGGCCACCGTCAACATTATTTATTTATTAACAAAGTAATGACATTCTAACAGATGGCGTTATAAGATAATTTGTGAACTGGTTTATGTAAATATTATAATAATAGAACACACATAGACGATACGAAGTTAACCTGGTCCTATAGTATAATAATATAGAATTTAGCAAATGGCTGAAATATATATAAATGACTTGGATTAATAATATAAATGAATTTCTAAGGGATGAGTAATATGCTATTTTATTAGATATATATCCCAGTACCTTTAAAAAAATCCCGGTGATAACGTGTTGGGATTTGTGGCGATTCTAATCTTATATATATAAAATTCCAAAGGCTATCTCAAAGTCCACGTTGTATCGGTAAACTTTTCCTTAAGCTGATAAATAGGTTTTGGGTTTTTGAACTAATGCTTAATTCTTCAAAAACCATATATCATTAATCTCTATGATACTTATAGTTCTGTCATATATCCAGCATTACTTTATCAGTCATCCAGCGGATCCTTATGGATTTTTCTGATAAATTTTAATGGTTTTTTTACAAAAAAAATAAAGCTATCTTTTAATTTAGAAACACTTCATTATGTTGATAAAAAATAATAAAGTAAATCAGAATACATTTCATGGCAATGCTTCTGAGGTATTTTAATAAAAACAACCTTGTGAACGCGATCAGGAATTTTAGAAACTTTATGAATAAATATTTATTGAAATAATGAATTCGGAAACAAATATTTTTTTAATAAAGTACATGTTCGTACATTTATATACATATATTTATGAATGTATGTTAAAGCTGAGCATATATGTTTGAGCCGATTTTTTTACAAATAATGAAAATCATTATTTATAAATGTTTATTAAACTGCTTTCGTATCGACAAATTGATGATGAATTTTGTTTGTCTTTTTATTCTAAGCAGACAAGAGCAGCTGGATCTTCTATATGATAAAAAACATCGCCGCCCATGAAAAACCGTGCCACAGTCAGCGCGTTGGTTGTATTGCCGGCTTTTTACGTCGCTTAAGCGGCACTTTTAAGGACTTCTGAAATCCTCACTTCCTCTGCGAAACACAGTACAAGTACCGTTTCACGCTAGGTATTCTGTGAGCCCGTGATATCACTTCAGACGAGCCGGTCCAATTAGTGCATCAGTGTATGTTTCAGCATGGCTCTCCCACGGCTTGTGCAGATAAACAAATTTATTATATAAATTTGTGGATACAAAAAAGTGAAAAACAATATGACTTACAACCTTATATGCGTATTATCTGTAGTTCAATTCATAAAATAGCTTTAGCAAATAGCATTCTTTATAATATATAATTGAATATTAAATATTCACTAATTTCCTTGATAATTATTATTAAGATAAATGACTTGTTTGGTCAAAAAATGACTGCAGCGACTTCTTTTGCTTATATGAAGTTTAACGAATATGATAATTTGATTAATTATACATTTATTTATTTATTCACTGTACGTGAATTCAATAAAATCTATAAACTATTGACGCTATCAAGCCAAACGCTCTTATCAAAGGAATCAATGGAGGTTTAATGTTAACAAGATTCTGAGCAAATTTGGCTTAGTCAAAGGACTATTGAAATCGAGAGTTTATTGATTTAATAAGAAGATTAAGCACCTATGAAATAAAGTTGTAGTATTTATTTAACTGTTTTAAATATATTTTTAACGTACCTTACATTTCATATGTACATATTATAGCAGCCACAAAATCATGTTAAAATTGCTCAATGCCTAAGAAAAAAATATTGAAACATTTGTTAAAGTAATATATTGTACATTAGGAACAATATGAAGGCATACAATCCAATTAAAATGTGTAATTTATTTAAGTATGTATTAAAAGCATAAAATATTTCATCTTGAGCATTTCTCGAGAAATATGAAACTCTCGTGAACAATAACGTATTTCATACAGCATACTTTTATTATATCATAATGTAGCGTTTTATTTCAAATGCCATGACCATAACTCGAGCTTGAGTGTCTATTTCACGGTTTTAAACTATGTCGAGAGCCGAGTATGAGAATTCATTTCTCGCAATTTATCTATTAAATTAAATGGTTTATCTTCTTTGTAGCAAGAGAAATGTCATAATATTACCTCTCAATTTTTCTCGATTCGTCGACAACACTATTCGTCGACACTAATAAGGAAAAGGTTCTCAATATGACTATTTGTAGCCTAAATAGGAGATTGTTTGCGATTGGATTTTAAAAAGCCGATCAAAAATTTAATTGTATGTATTTTTATTCCACTGCTCATGGATTTAGTTAATATTTTAATGAATTTTGAAGCCAATTAACTTTTGAATGCATGTACCCTACATACTTAAATGCATTATTTACTTTCCTATTTTAATATACAAAAAGACATTATCAAAATAATTAAAAGTACCGAAAAAGACACGGTAGAAATAGTGGTACCATAATTATAGCATGTTTTATTTCAAGGCTTTTACCATTTATTCATTTGTCGTGCGTCTACGTTTTTATTTTCCCCCGTCACGAAACAACGCCACGCAATTTGTTTATCGAATGATATTTTGTTCGCTTTAATATAACAATTAATGATGAATTATTTGGAGAACATTTTATTTCATAGCGGACAACGGGGTACGCATTCCCTTGGAGATATAACCGCCGCCACGTTCCGTGCTTTGGTTATATTGCTGATATTTTAACGCTGCATAAACGATATAACTTAGATAGCCTCCGATATATTAGTGCTTATTATATCAGTTAGCGCAACATAGTTTAAATATTGTTTCATGTGGGTATTTTGTAAACCGGTTGCATCACTTTGAATGAGTACGCCTAATTGTTGCGTCAGCATAGCAATCCCACGAGGTAGACAGTATTAAAACACTCATCCAGCCATTGTCAAGCTCTCAAACCCCAAATACAATTTATAAATTCCTTTCAAATCGAGAACCATACCACTGACATTCATATAACATATTTTTCATTTTATGCACTAGCATAATTTATCCATTCTTTTGGAAATTGTTGTAATGAGCCTGACATAATGGAGGAGTTGTTGATTCGTACCCCATTAAGGGGTTAGTGAAGGGAACGAAAAAATACAAAAACAAAGTTTCTTTTACACTGGTACTATTTCAGTTGCTTATGTTAGAAAAGGAAAAAACCGAAATAACAACAATTTTTTGCTAGAAAAGCAGAACAAAACTTTCTTATTCTAAACGACAAAAATACAAATTATGGCATTAAGATATGATTTTGAGAGCCCCGTAGCTAAATGATTTTATAAGTCTACCACAACGTATGAGATATTAGGTTGGAATACCGGTCCGAGCATTTATTTATACTTTAATTAATAATTTATTCGTTCTTTGGATGGTCTGACTGTAGTTGGGCGAGTGTCTAAACACTGTCGCACCCGTGGGAAAGCCATACTGAAACAAATTCTGACGCACTTATTGAGCCCTGTCATCCGACGTACTACCACAGGCTTACAGATTACTCAGCTTGAAACGGTACTTGTACTGTGTTTCATTGAGTGAGTAAAGCAATCGGAGGCCTCTGACATTATGCCGCTTCAATGGCGTAAAAAGCCAACACAACCAAAGCGCGGACTGTGGTGCGGTCGTCCATGGGCGGTGGTATTGTCTTACCATATAGAAGACCCAGCTTCTCCCTTGTCTGCATTACAATAAAAAAAATATCTAACAAATACATAAAATACATTAAAACGAATTCAGTAAATAAGTTTCTGTATGGGAATCGCCTCAGAATTGTGCTGAACTCAATAATTATTTCACTTTTAAATTTCCTTGAAACACAAGACATGACAGAAACAATAACATAGAAGCTTATATTATCCTGAATAATCTACGTAGTTGCAAACAACAATCAATTAAGTGTTTATTAATAAATTCTAATTATCTTAAGTATTAATGAAAACATTCCAGTCACAGTGCCGGTAGTAACAAATGGTTCTTGTGAGATAATTAAGCTTGTTAAGTTCAATCTTAGCTAGAATCTCAATACACTATTGTTGATTTGCAACTACAAAAACTAACAAGATCACTTGTATTATCAGATGGTTTGTAACAAGGAATCCTACTACGGTGAAACTATGACTTTATTAAACAAATTCTTAATAGTGTGTTTAAAAAAAACTAATATAATAATATTAGTTTATATTAGTTTTTTTAAAAACGATGGCCAACGAGCAGGAGATTCACCTAGGGTTAGCGGTCCTCAGCCCATGGACACCCCAAGCCCTTGCAGAGCCGCGAGTGCGTTGTCGGTCTTTAAAGAATATGTAAGCTATTTTTTTGAAAATTGATTTTATTTTGAGATGTGGTGCGCGGCACAAAATTCCTTAAAAAATGCTTACTTGTCGAACGAGGTGAATACAATAAAATTTTGTATTAATATTCGATGGTGAATTTTAGCAGCAGGTATCAATCCAAACAGCTCCTCCGAACATTTCCCATGATAAATGCGGTAGAAGATATCGGTATCTTCTTCACTCGGGTGAAGCAACATCTCTACGCAATGTCAAAAGAATTATTTTTTAAAATATGTGAAATCTCAAAATTCAACTATACACGCTTACTGTGCCTTCCTACCCGTAGGATTTTATAAGTAAAGAGGCAATAATCAATTTGATTCAGGGAAGTATTATTGAATAATTTAAAAAAAAAATTAATATCAATATCGTAAAGCTTAGCACAAATCACTGTGCTATAATTGCGCGTGCGTCGTACTTTATCAATATAAATGTTTTTCTTTCTTCTACGTGTACTTTATTATACATTTGGTTCGGCTACGTTGATGTTTCGTTGTTAAGCAAACATTACGTAGGCTTTGGGGCTATTACTCCAATTTTTTACGGCGTCAGTAAAAAGTATATATATGTACTTAGCTTCAGAGTACCTTTTTATGTGTTGCTTTGATGTTGAAGTGTAGTATTAGGTAAATCCTTTCTTAATGTAGTCTTCTGTTCAGCATTGACTGATGCAATTTAAATTATAACCTCTGTTTTTATATGACTTTCTCTTTGAAAAAAATTGATGTTCGTATCTGTTAATCGACTTGACATCGGTTCTCCTTTTTTTATGGTACAGCGAACAATGGAGCAGGCAGGTCTTCTATGTGGTAAGAGAACACCACCACCCATTGACAACCGCGGTACAGTCCGCGCATTGGTTGTATTACCGGCTTTTTACACCACTTAGCGGTATTTTTAATGGCTTCCGATATCTTCGCTCATTTAGCAAAATACAGTAGAAGCATCGTTTCAAGTACAAATACCATTATATGTTGAGTACTCTGTCAGCACGTGGTATCACTTCGGACCACCCGGCCCAATTGCACGTCAACATATCATGCTTCCTAGTTGGCAATTTGAAGATCGTATCTGTTGATCATCTTGAGTAATTGATACATTTAATTCAAAGGTTAAACGTATCTTTTATTTTATATTTATTTTTTAATTTCTAACCGCTATGATCGCAAATACCATGAATACATAAAATAAGTTTAATTTAAAAAGTAGACAGCAAGTTCCTTTAAAACGTGTCAAAAATAAATATTTGAAAGTCAGATAAACGAGTATGTTCACCTCACTGACATTTGACTTCATTTTTTACTTAAAACACACAGACTTTATCAACTTTAACAACTTTATCATAATTTGTAGTTTATAAAGTAAATTTTATGCAAAATAACGTAACGTTTTTATGAGATAGCGGATAACGGAGCAGATGGGTCTCCTATATAGTTAGAGAACACCGCCGCCCATGAACAATAGCATCACAATCCACGTATTGTTTGTATTGCCGGCTTTTTACGCGGCTTAAGTGGCATTTTAAGGGCCTCCAATATTCTCACTCACTTTTTCCGAAACACAGTACAAGTACCATTTAACGCTAAGTATTCTGTGAGCCCGTGGTATCACTTGGAACGAGCTGGCTCAATTAGTGCGTCAGCATATGCGTCAAGTTGCTTTCAGTTGCAGTTGCTAGAAAATTAAAACAAGTGATTATCAAAGGTTTTAGCTAAAATATAGTTAACCTAATAAACTATTCAGTGGACAATTGTAAAAAACTACTTTTGAGAGCCTCGTAGCTTAGTGGTTGAATAGGTCTACCACGAAGCGAGAGGTATCGGGTTCAAATCCCGGTCCAGACAATTATAAATTAATTTAAAATTTATTCGGTCTCTGAAAAGGCTAAACAGTACGCGGGCAAGTGTCTTAATAATATGACATCTGTAGGAAAGCCATGCTGAAGCATTTATAGACGGATTAATTGGATTAATTTCGTCCCAAGTGACACCACGGGCTCACATAATACTCAAAGTGAAGCGGTACTCGTACTGTGTTATGCTGAGTGAGTGAAGATATAGGAGGCATTTAAAAGTGACACTTAAATGGCGTAAAATCCTGCAACACAACCAATGCGCGGACTGTGACGGGATTAACTATGGGCGGCGGTTTTCTCTTACTATAAAGGAGACCCACCAGCTCCATTTTCCGCTATAAAATAAAAAAAGTAGTGGTTATGATCATCAATATCAAAATAACTATCATACTCATTCAACTCAATTTCGCATCATAGCTATTCCCTGATCTTTGTGGAGCAGTTCAGCGTATGAATACTAAATGAAAATTAATAACGATTCAATAGTCAGATCGTCAAACTTTTGCTCAGCATACTGCGTCTCTGTTTTGATTAAAATACATTGAATAATGAATTACCATATTATATGAGATACAGTTCAATATGCAGTTGTAATATAATCAATCTTTATTCACATGCAATCAAATATCTGATCATTTAGGAAACGTCAGTCTCAGTTAAAAGTCTACACGAACGCAGCCAAATCTAAAAAAAACAGCCAAAAGTATCAGACTAGATCATTTCTAAGCGTAGAGTATCATTCAAATAACATTTCTGTGCGTTAGACGCTTATTAATTTACCTTCAACATAAGATTTAAATTTATTCACCGACAACTCATTTACCTTGTCTGGGATTTAATTGGAATATCGTATACAGTTGCAATTAAATGAACTATTTAATACACAGCACAGCAGTGCACCTTACCAATATATTATTATTATGGCTCGTTATATATTTACGAAAGAATTTTTTTTCTAAAAGTCACGAATATTT
>DWCF01003467.1:0-19540 GCA_018230265.1 Delias oraia
GCAGGAACACCAGGCCAACCAGGTCAACCAGGCACGGCAGGACAGCCAGGAAAACCAGGACAAGCAGGCCAGCCAGGCCAGCCAGGTCAGCCAAACTACCCAGGTCAACAAGGACAACCTGGTTATCCTGGACAGCCAGGAAGACCAGGCCAACAAGGACAACCCGGCCAGCCAGGACAGCTAGGACAAGCAGGCCAACCAGGACAACCAGGCCAACCAGGAACAGGAGGTCAGCCAAGCTATCCAGGACAACACGGACAGCCTGGCTACCCAGGCCAACAAGGACAGCCCGGCTATCCAGGTCAACAAGGTCAGCCAGGAAGGCCCGGTCAGCAAGGGCAAGGTGGTCAGCCAGGACAGCCAGGAACACCAGGTCAACCAGGACAAACAGGCCAACCAGGAACACCAGGTCAACCAGGACAAACAGGCCAACCAGGAACACCAGGCCAGTCAGGTACCCCAGGCACAGCTGGACATCCAAGCTACCCAGGTCAACAAGGGCAGCCTGGTTATCCAGGTCAGCCAGGAAGGCCCGGTCAGCAAGGGCAAGGCGGTCAGCCAGGACAGCCAGGAACGCCAGGCCAACCAGGACAAACAGGCCAACCAGGAACACCAGGAGGAGGTAAGATAATACGATTTAGGTACTTCAGTGATAGCAATAAGAGAATATTTTTATTTGTTGGCCGACTGTCTGATGTTTACTTCTCCATTATTCCGTTTTGTCAAGTCTATACCAACTCTAACTTCGACTTCTAGGACGCGGCGAGGATTTCTGCTAGGACGTTACAAGAGACAAAGAAAACTTTATTTTACGGCTGTCTTTATCTTTTCTTTAGTATAACCATGTTTTTATTTTGTTCCAGGCGGTGATTCTGTAGGCGAAGGGACCGGAGTACAGCCCCCGGTGTACTATCCAGGTCAAATGCCACCATTCCCAATTTACGTCCTACCGTTCGCATTACCCATCGTGCCGAGCCCCAGTTCTTGCCCGTGCTACCTGCTAAATCCGGGTAACAACAGCAACACAGCTGTTTCCCAAGCACCGACACAAAGCCCTAACCAGTACTACGCGCCGTATGGAATCATTGGTTTCTTACCCGTCGTCTTCGTACCCAGCTGTCCCGGTAATGGCACAGACATGCAAACGGCACAGCAGAGCTTCCCCGACGCCGTACCGGTTTCATACAACTGCGCCCAATGCCAGGCGAACAGGGACATCTACAGATACTTTGGCAGAGCTGGCGGCGCTCGAAGCGTCGATTTCAGTCAGCTCAAGCAGATAACCAGCCTGTCACAACTGGAGAGTTTGTTGATGAATGAGATTAAGGTGCCTAAGAAAAGTTTGCGCCACATTAAAGTACAACCGCGAATCCTTGACGAAGACAAATACGAAAAGAAATCATTATTACCGAAAGAATAAACTAGCGGCTGCAATAAGTAGACCATAATTCGTTGTAAGGATTTTGGGTCCGCCCGATCGCACTTGGACGACTCCGAAATCTTCACGTTGAGTAATTCAATGTCGCTAATGTTGCATTTCACGTCGCCTTATATGTTTATTGGCGTTGCGTTCAACTGTGAATTACTCAACTTTATTTTTACTATACTTTTATTAATATTTATATTAAATATATGTATATTGTCAATTAAGCAAAATAAATAATGAAATTTTTTTGTTTTTTTACTACTTCAACTATATTGCAACCGTGAATTTGTTTCTCAGAGAATAAAGTTAATAACATTATATAATAAGTTAGATTAATTCAATAAAGAAGCGGCAGTAAAATTATATCAACAATATATCTTAATTAACATAAATTATAAAATACATTTTTTATTTAATTTTACAAAAGTTTATATGGCTCTTTATGGCCATTACGTTCCAAGATGGCGCCGCCTTCAAAATAACATAACGTTCCAGCGCGGCCAACTTTTGCTTGAGAAATACCAATTTCTTTGCAAAAAGTAGGCATTTGTTATTATATTCAATGTTAATTGATTTTTTAAAAATCTTCTTTGAGCAATTCAAAATGTGTAAAAAATATTTTTAAAGCAACTTTTGACTGCATATCAAACAACAAAAATACTTATAATAAATGTTCTCCGAAAAATCTCAAGGTAGGTTTATTTACAAGAATGCTATGTATGGGAAGTTTAATATTTAAATTAACAACCTTGTGACAAAGATTTTTATACCTAACAGAAGTTTAAAGCCACTGTTGAATATATAAAAAAATATAATTCGTCTCCAGTGTTCTCTTACGGTTTTCCGCCCAAGTGGGAGGCCTTCGGAAGCCGCATTATGTATTCAACGCAAAAGTCCCAGGACACGACGCCGTTTTGGTCTCTCACGTATTGAGAAATACACAGTCAACCTAAGTCATCTCTACAAGCATGTATAAATACCTCCGCTCCATCGCGCTGTGAGAAATTTCGCAACATTAACACTCTAAATTATACACATTTAAGACACAAAAGCAATATACAACATTAAGACCGAATAAACCTCAAATAATTGAAACACTCGGACCAGGGATCGATCCAGCTACCTCTCGTTCCGTGGAAGACACGAAGCGATAGGCGGTACGGATGTATTTGATGCCCCTCTCGTATGATGTTATAAGGACGACCTTAAGATGCCGATAAAGGTCTGCCTTTATAAGAAACGTAGCGTGAAACGATGTATTGTTGTAGTGGAATGAGCGCGCGTCATCTCGGAAGGACGATGTGCCTACAAACAGACTCATTACAGACTCAGCTATTCACAACAATCCCACGCTTATAAAGGTTGACCCTAAACGCCAGAACGCATAGCACATCTATTCTTTTAGCACCGACGACTTGGCATTTTTCATGTAAGTTATATTCAATTTGATACGATTTTATTATATTTTAAAAAAATAATGTTTTTAAGTGGTATTATTTATTCCTGGACAAAGTCTAGCTAGAAACCTATTTAATATTGCTTAAATACCTAATTTATTAATAATGGATTTCCGTACAGTTGAAATAATGATAAGAAATGTTAATTTAAAATTAAATAAGTGATAATTTAATGGAAATATTTTATATATTAATTAAAATATTAGTACAATTGATTTCATTTTTTTTTGCTTTGTTGCACTTCCATGTAGGAGTCCGTGGACCGATTTTAACAATTGTGTTAACGTAAGGATCTCACTGCAAAATGATCCAATTTTATTAGACTTACAGTAGATAAGGCCGACAACGAACTCGCGGCTCTGCAGGGACTGGGGATGTCCATGGGTGGAGGACCGCTCGCCGTAGGTGAGCCTCCTGCTCAAGAAAAAAGATACTTTTTTTTTGCATTCTAAAAGAATTGTTTGAAAATATTACAGGATAATCTTTAAAGTATCGAAATATCAATCCTTATAATAAAATTAGATGATTTTCAATAAAATATTTTTTAATGTTTATAAAATAAAGCAAGTGGGTTTTCACTATGGTAAGAGATCACAGCCGCTCATGCACCGCCTCCTAAGATACTTTTAAAAGAAAGAGCGTACACTTGGTATATATAACAGTCCAGTACCGCATCCGTGTTCCAGCGAGGACTGGCTTTGTTGGAGCCAGGTCTTGTCCAGGACAGGACTGGCTTTGACATGGTTGGGGATGCCTTAGGTAAGCCTCCGGCTTATATTCCTCGCGATTTTCATTGAAAAATACTAATAAACACAGTTATGATATTAAGTTGTGTAGACATGGGAATTGCAACAACAGTCAAGTGATTATACTCCGAGGGTCAAGCTAATTAAATTTTACCTTCGTGAAGAAAAATAACTTAGTACCTACCTAAAACTGCAATGGGATTTTTAAATAAACATTTATTTCCTTATATTTATTGTAAATTATATATAAAAAACCACAGATTCAGACACATTATTTGAATGCTGCTCAGATTCTAGTTTTTAGTAAATGTTTACATTATGTACGAATTTGTTCTTTTTTTATTGAAACAGGAAGCAATCAAGCAGGATGTTCATCTAAAATGAGTTGTCCACCGGCCATGGACAGGCTTATCCCCAGCAAAACAACATATGGTATGCGGTTTTTCAAGTGATAATTGAATATTAAAATTTATTTTCAGAATGGGTCGAATACAGAGTAAGACACAATTTAATATTTTTATTATTAGTATCATATTAAGTTCAATAGATGCGAATCCAATCAAAAGGAATGAACAAGTTGAAGAACTTCAAACTGCTGGAAGTTCATGTAAGTATGCGAAATAAAATATTAAAAACCGTAAACGGAATATTTAACGCCTGTAATTATTTAATAGCAAAATTTAGATTATTCTTTTATTTTGGAGGTTTAGTATAAGCGGTCCTTCGAAATACCTTTGTTGGCGGGTGCGTTGCCGGCCCAATAAATGTCAGCTTTTCATTTATATAATCGTCTTTAGCTGAAAAGGTTGATTTTCGATTACCAGAAATACGAAATAATATAATTTTCATTTGGTTGAATACCTACCCATCTCGAATATCTAAATAATCTCTATATATTTTTATGGTATAACTGACAACCGAGCAAGCAGGTCTTCTATATGGTGAGAGAACACCGCCGGCCATGGACAATCGCGCCACAACAGTAATTTTTATGGGCCTCCGATACTCGCTCAGCGAACCACAGTAGAAGCGCCATTTCAAATAAAACTACCATTTCACGCTAAGTATTCTATGAGCTCGTGGTATCACTTCGGACGAGCCAGCCCAATTTTTGCGTCAGTATGGCTCTCTTCTTTAGCAAAAAGGTTCATGTTCGATTTCCAAAAATATGAAATAATATAATTTTCATTTAATGATATACCCGTCTCGAATATCTAAATAATCTCTATATTGTTAAATATTTATATCAAAATATATAACATTGCAGTGGGAGATACAAAATCAAGTAACATTAAGTAATTACATATAAATAAATGTTACTGGCGTCGTTAGCTTTACTTCTTCTTAGAGAATAATTAATATATAAAATAGAATCTATTTAAGTACTTTGCAGATAAGTATTTATCTATAAGTATTTTGCAGATTCACAGCAGTATTATGACTGGGGTGGAAATAAACCAGGTGGATATAGTTTTGATGTAACTGGCAACGGTTTGATTGAAGACTCTTACGGGCATGAACCCAACGGAGTTATAAATCCATATCCCGGCAATGAATCTGGACTGGGAGGTTATGGCGGTTTTGGGGGGAACGGTGGGTTTAACTCCTATTATGGATATAATAACCCATACTACCAAGAGGCCAATCATCTTGGTTTTGGGTATTATAAAAAATTCGGTTATGGCAACATTTATAGTAATGGAGTTACACCCAACTTAGTTGTAGGTTACCGTGGTTATTCAAGACGATAGAGTTGATTTTGTGAGAACCATATTATATATCATGGTTTTAAATATTGTATTGTTTGTAATTAAATTATTTTTATTTGTTTGTAATTCATTTTGTTTCGGGTTAACACCAAAGACTGTCCAAAGTGAATAAAGATTTATGAAATGTTACTTGTCTATTAATTTATTCATTAAATGATATCCAGAATCCAGAACGAAACATCTCGTTATAAACTCTAGATATTATATAATACAGTCGAACCTGGATAAATGAGAAAACTCTATAAGTAAGAGTAATAGCCAGGCCCAGTCATTTTAAGATCCCAACAACTCTATATAGCGAGAAACAGACCTCTGTAAAACGAAAAAAAAGAAACCTCTGTAAGAGTCGTTTTTCCCTCATAGACCTCCGTGAGTGAGACTGCTACTTATTTATACCTCTATAAGCGACAGTCGAGTTTTATTCATTTGTTTTATTTAGGAGGAACTATAGCTACATTAAAAATTACATAGTGCATGAATTTTTGTTTTATTTTCGTAAGCATCTTGATACCTATCCTTATGATGTCGAAATCTAATAAACCTCATCACAATCATCATTATCATGAATGAGATTGTACTCCCTTCAACTCTCGCTTATCCAGGTTTGACTATATATAGAATATTATATTAAATTCTCGTTGCAGTGTTTGTTGCCAATTTTCCCCGAAGCGACTTGAACGATATTTTAAAGCATTACACAATATGCATGTCTTCTTTTGTTTATATTATGTGTTACCTTTTACTGACTATATTTTTTTGTGTAAAATATAAATATTGTGTTCCTTTTTGCTCCATTGTGTATATTTTTTAAATGATTCTTTTAAGTCCATACAAAGGTTGCCTGATAGAAATCGTTTTCAGCAACAAAGCCATCCATTGTGTCTCTTTATTTATAATTTTTCTTCAGCGTGCAAGTGTCATTATTTTATATCTATCATCTAGGCGAGAATCTGAATCGTTCAAGTGATAGGTGTGGGCTCAACTCAACATTGAGTTAACACCTTGTTACTCTTTCCTCCCTATTAAAAGCTAATTTATCTAAATTGTACCACATACGTTTTGCATGCTGAGTGATATTTGATTCATGAGATTGTGATATATGAGAGACATTTAATTATTGCCATTTCTGATTTTCACTAAGATTGTTAGCCTGATCTAAGTAGTAGCTCTGCTATAATATACCTGCTGTATACATAAAAATTACAATTTCATAGAAATAGATTCAAGTTTATTGTCACAGGCCTGAAATAAGTTTTAAATAACTGTCTTCTGTGTGTATCGCAAGAGCTTTGGCGGGAACAGCTAGAATCCTTTTCAAGAAAAAAACAATAATATTTGCAATATTTATTTCTAAAGAAACTTCACTAATAAAGTAACTAATGCGAAGTAAGACACATGCAAATACGTGCAAGTAAATCTAACACTACACTTAATTAGGAGTGACATTCTTTCTCACAGTTCAAATATTTTCCATATAACAGTGAATACATACAAGAGACACCAAGAAGGGAACTCTTGTTGCAACATGTCACAAAAACTTAGTCCTGGTTAGCAGCTTCCACGCCAGACAGACATACAATCACACTTTCACATCAAACTTACAAATCAGTTTACGTCTATGTAGAACACAATTGAACGGAAATATAGCTTTAATCGGAGCCAGATGCACTCGTTTGCTTCTTCATGGATTTGAGTGCACGCTCACGCAATTTCTTCTCCAAGTCTTCGTTGTTGACTTTCTCTTCTTCCTCTTCTACTTCTTCGCTGTCTGAGGAGTCGTCCTTCTTCTTTGACGTTTTCTTGTGTTTCTTATGCTTCTTGTGTTTCTTCGAATGTTTCTTATGCTTTTTGGCGCGTTTCTTCTTCGGTTCATCACTCTCCGATTCAGACTCCGACTCGGAGACCTTCTTTTTTGCTTTCTTCTTCGAGACCTGATCGCTGTCTGAGGAAGACTCTTCCTTTTCGCGTTTCTTCGCCTTCCTCTCGTTATCGTCTCTAGTTTTAGGTTTCACTTCCTCCGATTTGATTTTGGCGGATTTCTCTTCTCGCTTTGACTTTATTTCGGGGGAAGTAATCTTAGTTGTTATGTCTTTCTTGCGTTTTTGTTCCTTTTCCGAAGAGGAGTCATGTTTTTTCTTTTTGTTTGATTTATCGTCACTTTCTGAGCTTTCCTCGTTCGAATCCTCGGAATTTTCTGTTTTCTTCGCTTTGGTTTTCGTTTCTGTTTTGTCAGACTTCGTATGCTCAGTACTGTCTTTGCGTTTCTTAGATTTTTTATCATTGTCAGATTCTTCAGGAACAATCTTCTGTTTGGTCTTTGAACTCTTGTGTTTAACCTCTTCTTCAGAGCTAGAGTCTGAACTAGAGGATCGCGCTCTTTTCTTACGGGATTTCTTTGCTAGTTTTTTCTTAGCTGTTTTCTTGGTTTTCTTCTTCCTATCTTCTTCAGAATCACTGGAAGACGAGTCTTCCGAGTCACTGTCACTCGACGACGACTCCTTCTTAGTCTTTTTGGACTTTCTGGAGCTGGACTTCTCTTTGCGTTTAAGTTTTGCTTTGCTCTTAGATTTTGGGGCTTCCTCGCTGCTTTCACTCTCTGATTCCGACGCCTTGGCCTTTCGTTTCTTCTTGACTTCTTCCACCTTGGCCTCTTGTTGTTCTTTGTCAGACGCCTCATCGCCGGATCTGTCAGATTTCTTGATGTCCCTCGGTCTCCTCACGAACGGCGAAGGAGTACGCGTGAGGCTCTTAGAATAGTCTCGCAGGACTGGAATGGGAATGAAGTCCTCGTCATCTGAAGTGTGAACGGATTTCGCCCGCGTGTCGTCCTGCGATGCAGACTTGTCATTGGCGACGGACGACTCGCGGCTCGAGCTGGAAACTTGGACCTTATTGGTGGATTCGTCGCGTGGCAGTGAAACGCGTTCGATTGACACCGGCCGTAGTTTCTCCAAGTTTTCTGAAAAAATCAAAAATTAATAATATTACTAAAATATCTGGAATAAGTACTATAAACTGGTAATCTTGTATTATTTTACGATACGTTGCTTTCTATGGTCGTGAAAGCCGGAGATTATTTTTTTAAATAGTGATACGATTAAAACATTTTCTTTCAAATCTGAGGAAGGTAGACAAAGCAGATTTAAATGTGCTAACTATATATCCAAAAAATTACCTTTTCTCGGTATAGAGACAGACTTTTCCAAGCGTTCCTTAATCAGATCGCTGGACCTCCTTTCGCGGGACTTGCGGTCCTTCGACCTCCTATCCTTAGTGCGATCACGCGATCTCCTTTCCCTGTAAATTATTAATAAAATTCATAATCACCTCTTCAAAGAGGAATTCACTAATACAACTTTCCTCTGCAATTTTGTTTTAAACATTTTAGGTATTTTATTAAACAGTAAATTCTATCTTCTTTCTACACAAACTGTATTATATTTCAACAACACCATACATTGATCTGGAGTTAATGAATAAAAACTAAGAATAAACAAATTTAAACTATACAAACAAAATATTTAATTTTTATGAAAAACAATAATAGTTGAATTCAAAGTTTACATGAATTTATAAATTATGCTCATTTAACGTGTCTATAAGTTCTTAATGTTGAGGTAATTCGCGATTAAATCGCGAGTTTTTTAATTTATTTGTATGTTTAAGCGGACACCGGTGCAAGTGGGTCTGCTAAATTGTAACCATCGCCGCCCATGGATATCCGTGCCATAATTGGCGATTTAATTGTGTTGCAGACTTTTTTACGCCACTTACAAAATAGCATCAATCATTGAGCGAAACAGTACAAGTAACGTTTCACGCAAAGCTTTTTTTTATTAGACTCACCTAGTCCTATCTCTGGAGCGACGATCTTTGGAGCGCCTGTCCCTCGAGCGTCGGTCGCGGGACCGACGGCCTGAACGACGCACCGAACGCGAACGCCTGCGGGAACGGGACCGACGGCGGTCGCGGGACCTAGCGCACAACAACAATTCACATTAAAACCAAATTCACTAGGAGATTTACACAAACCATCCACACATATGACAAATTAATGGTTTTTAACACATGAAAAACCAATACAAACTACAAACACAAGCTTTAGTGTAACTTGATGGGTCTCTGGTATCCTCACCACTCAACGAAAAAGGTGAAATACACCGCCATACCAAATACAATGCCTCTATTTATTAATTTTTTTATTCTATGGTGGACAACGGGGTCTCCTATATGGTAACAGAACACCGCCTCCCATGAACAACAGCGCCAAAGTCCCCGCATTGGTTGCAACTTTACACGCCGATTAAGTAGCACTTTTAAGGACCTCAGATATCCTCACTTTGCGAAACACAGTACAAGTACCGTTTCACGCTGTGTATTTTGTGAGCCCGTGGTATCAGATCCGACGTGCCGGCCTTATTAGTGCGTCAGCATGCTTCAGCATTGCTCTCCCACGGGTGTGACAGTATTAAGACACTCGCCTTGCCACTGTCAAGCCCTTCCAAAGACCGAATATATTATAAATTATATTATAATTTATAATTGTCCGGACCGGGATTCGAACCCGATACCTCTTGCTTCATGGTAGACCTAATACACCAGTTAGCTACGAGGCTCTCAAAAGAAAGAATCTCCCTATTGCATTTAAAGTCGAATCAACCCAGCTATTGGTCACATTTAAAACACCTTCACAAGTAAATGCGGATAACAGGAAAACAAAGAACTAAAAAGGGCTTTACCTGTCTCTAGAACGTCGTCGAGAGCGCGAGCGGGATCGTCTACGTCTCTCAAGCGATCGTCGACGTTCGCGTGACCTGAATTACCACTTCATCTCATCTACTATTTCTTACAAATGTTTGCCATCTTTTTAAAAAAAATAAACCAATGCCCGCAATATGGGTAAACGAAGCGGGGGAAAAATTACAACTACAGTTTGATTGCTATCTTGCTCCATTATATAAATGGCCGGGCAAAAAACTTTTCAACAACAAATTGTTGGTTTTTCTATTGAAATAAAATCAATATGAAAATCAAATCAAAAGATAAGAATCTACTTTCACTTGTTATATAAAACAAAAATAAAAAGCTTTCTTGCTTTAGTTAAATTAAATATTGCCGTTTTTAAAGTAGATAATAAATTTGACGCGATTGCTTTTGCTTTGCAACAATAACTTCGGGAAGTCACATTATTTTTAAACGAAGCTACATTAAAAGTAGTACCTGTCTCTCCTCTCTCGCTCGCGCCGCCTGCGCTCTCTTTCGCGCTCTCTCTCCCTCTCTCTTTCTCTTTCGCGCTCTCTCTCTCTGCGCTCGATGGACCGGCGACGGCTGCCGCGACGTCTCGATTTGCTTCTGAAAATGTTTAAATAATACAGTAGAATCTTGACAACTCGAAGCTCGTTTAGTCGACATCCTCATTAAGTCTAAAAAAATGCTATACCCTTCCGCTGAACCTCTAAATACGCGGTATCTCCGATTAATTAGACTTTATAACTCGAACAAAATGTTATTTCTCAAGGCGTTGATCAGAATATTTATTCTTTATTACTCGAATTTCAAAAATGAGACTCCGTGGAATTGTGATCCTCCGTGGATTTGTGAAATAGTGTCGGTGTAGTACTTGGACTTCTCCGAAATCATAGGAATAAAATTCAAAAGGAATGTCTGGTGTAAGTTTGAGGAATCTATTGTTTAGAAGTGCAGTAGCAAGTCGAAAAATATTCTTATAAAGCGCACATTGTAAATCAAAGGTTTACCAAATAAATCCTATGTATCTCGAAATTCTTGTTAATTCGAAAACTCATTAACTCGATTTTTTAAGAATTTTCCTTGACATTCAAATTATAAAGATCCCACTTTATTTTCATATTAAACTCAAAACATTATTATCAAAGCCTACATTCTCTTGAGAAGGCGGTAATTTTTTTACATATTATAAGACAAATAATTATTATCAGGTTGTTTGTCTATACTATATATTGTACTAGTCGAGCCGGTAGCGGACCATACCGGCTCCAATTATGAACCCTCAGCTATCCATGGGTCCACTAAACGCGAAAAACAGCCTATGACCTAGTTCTAAGCTACCCCCCTCAAAAATTTTAAGACAAATCAGTTGAGCCGTTTTTGAGTTATAAATAGTGTAATTAATACGGATTTTTTAAATGTATATATTCTATATAATATTCAAAATACGTATAGATTTGTATAGTAGTAGTTTAAATCATATAGAACTTCTCTAATTGCGATATTAAAATCAAGATATCGTTTTTACTTTTGCGATATGCATCGAAACGGTACATAATCAGGGAGCAAACAAATGGCGGACAGCACCGATGTTAAGACTAGTAATAAAATATAGGTACCTCTCTCTGCGCGTACTACGCCTGGGGCTGACGCTGGTGGAAGAGTCCCGGTTGGATCTGTAGTGCCGCTTCTTGTGGGACGTCGGCTTCTTGATACTACCGCCTGCATTCAATAATGAAAAAAATAATAATAATAAATAAAATGAAATTCGCCTAGTTGTTTCAATAAATCATATACTAAGACTACATTAGTGGCCGTAATAAATCGCGTGATCATTTATTTAGCATTTTTGACCCACCTCCTTTGGTGATTTGTAATGAGTATAAAATATAATTTTATTCTTCGTTTAGAAGTCGCACGTATTAAAACCACGAAGCTTTATTAATTTATATAGAATACCTATATAAAATAACAATGTGTTTGACAAAAAAAACACGTGATATCTTACTAGACCACTCCTTCCTCCTTGTGATATTGAGTGATTTTTGTCAAACCGCTCTCCCCCTTTCAAGTCTTATTTATTAATAAGGCTTGAAAGCCCGAACGGCTTAGCAGACTTGTACTAATATAAGACTATATAACCATAAGATCATTATTTGTATATGAGTACTTTGTGAATAATCCCAAACTGCCTTAACAAGCTGCCTATACATGCCAGTGGTACAAGCGATTCAATAGAAACAAATACTTTTTTATAAATGAACAATCTTCAGCACATTAAAAACTCTATGGAATCAAGTGACTTATTATGAATTCGTGCCTGAAATAGGTCTCCAAAGAACTTAACGAGCCATGTAGGATACCTGGTCTTTGGAATTTTTTAGTCTTTGGTCAATCAGCCTTTGGAATGAAAACGAAACTATATAAAGATATCACAACGATGTAGCTGAGAAAGGCTAGTTCAGTCTTCACTACGCTGAGATATTTATCCAAGCTCAAAATAAATAAATATATTGAAAAATTATCTTAAATTTAGCATCTGTAATTTCAGATTGAATGCAATTGTACTTGTTAAATTTAATGGTGCTTATTTCTTATGCATTCATATTCTCAATGTTTTTTAATAACCCAAACGTATGTGGATCTTAGTATCGCATTCTTAAATTTATTAAGCATTGAATGGTATTTTACGATTACCCCTACTCTTTCCGGACTTTGTTTTTGCCTTATTAATCACCTAATTTAAGATTTAGCGAAAGATTTTATACGTTTTAAGCATATGTTCTGCCCTATGCATATAAAAGAGAACATCAAAAAGTAAGTCTCATTTTAAATGTACAATATTTGTATGATTTCTGTTTAACTGTTTGTTTAATATAAATTTAGCGCTAATGCTAAATAAAGCGGTACTTACGTGACGAAGCAGAAGAAGATCTACGATCGCTGGACTCGCGCTGCTTCTTCTCGGCCGGTTTCTCTTCGGTCTCCTTTTCCTCCTTCTCTGAACTGAAATTTATATTTATAAAAATACATTCACGGTTCCAAAACAGGAGATTTTTTTTTAGCATATTTGTAAGTCATGTTCATAAAATTAATTTGTGATATAATTTTAGTAGGTATACATTTTACCTTTATGAGAGAAAGTAAAAAATATTATTATTTATTAAATCAATATTTTATACTATAGCGGACAACGGAGCAGGTGGGTCTCCTATAGACAACCCATGCACATGTTGCCCATGGACAACCGCGCCACAATCTGAGTATTAGTTGTGTTGCCGACTTACATCACTTAAGCGGCATTTTAAAGGCCTCTGATATCCTCACTCACTCTGCGAAACACAGTACAAGTACCAATTTACGCTGAGAAATCTGTGAGCCTGTGGTATCATTACGGACGAGCCGCCCCAATCATTGCGGCAGCATATGCTTTAGCTTGACTTGGGAACTCAAAGAAGTTTGTACTTATCCCTAAAAGGGCGTCAACGCACCTGTGTCCATGGGCGGAGGATCGCTTACCTCATGAATCTCCTTCTCATTTACCTCCCTATTTTCATTTAAAAAATGAGCAATTTTCTGATGAAAAGGCCACATAATTATACCATTTTTTCAATTATACATATCTTGATAATATTATATACACTACTAAATAATGTAACTAAGAACTATCATTTCTTCCAATAAGTTGGAAGGTTAAACTAAGTTGGGATCGCCGATTATCCCTCGGATACCCTGATTATAACTACAAGATCACTGAACCCTCATCGTGGGATTATGTCCATGCCAGGCATTCTCAGAGCAAATTTTGCTCAAGTATCTCAGAAGTATATATAACTCAAATAATTACACGCTCTGAGTTTGTTTCGCCGGTTCTTCTCAGTGAGCGTAACTTGGAACCGGTGGTAGACTGATTTTGACGTTAAAAATTACTCGGTCATATACAAGATAGTATATTAAATACATAATTTAAACCAATGAAAACATATTACGTTGATATATTTTATGTGATACAATATATATAATAAGAAAGGAGAACATACCGCGCGGGCGAAGCTGATCTAGATTTGTCATCAACCTTTTCTTGTGGAGTCTCTTTCTCCTCTCTAACGTCGCTATGATTCTGCTCTTCTTGGTTCTCTTCTTTCACCTCCGCTTCTTCCACCTTTTCCGGGGACTTGCCGTTTTCTATTTTAATAGTAACTTAAGTAAATAATATCTAATCTAATATAATATTTTTTAATTTGAAAATAGGACTTATTGGCTGTATTGACGCGTTTTTGATGATGAACGTCACTGTTGTGCTGCCGGATTTAAAGTACCATTTCAGGTGGATATTCTATAAACTGTGGAATTTACTTTGAAAGGTCAGCCCAATTAAAACGGCAGCATATGCTGCCAGTGGCTCTCCCACGAGGGAGGCAGAAAATCGCAAAGCCACTATCAAGCCGCATAAATTCTATTCAAAAGTTATTGCACCCAGGGTACCACGGTAGCTTTTGTCTTTAAAAATCAACTTTTAATCTTAATTTTACAACTTTTTTGTATCCTAATTTTTTTTGTATGTTATTTATTGCAAAGTTTTGCAAAATTCTACTGTAGAAGTAATTACACAGTGAGCGTTTTAAAGTTTTGTCGCGAAACAACCATTCTTTAAAATCAGCGTTCTGCAGATGTATTTCCAAACCAGTACGACTCGGAGACATTAAAAAAGAGCGACCTGTCCCTTAAAAGGCGGCAACGGACCCACGGATCTGCAAGTGCTAGGGGTGTCCATGGGCGGAGGACCGCTCATCCAGGGTGATGCTCTTTTTCGTTAGTCAACATTTACATAAAAACACTGCGCATCACGGTAGATTACTAAAGTATTCTCATTATCATCATCGTTTCAACCGTAGGACGTCCACTGCTGGACTTAGGGCACCCCTTTGGACCTCCATGTACACCTGTCGGAGGCGTCGTGCATCCACCGTTTTCCGGCGACCATTATAAGGTCTGCCCATGTTGTGGATGGACATCCTAAGCTGCGCTTGCTATTCCATGGTCTCAACTACTTATAGTACTCATAAAGTATTCTACTGCTACAAAATACCTTTAGGCTCGGGTAACTTGATGTCGTCCACGGGAGGCGGCGGTTTCGGCACACTCCTGTCTCGGCTGCGGCGGCGCGAGCGACGCGGGCTGCTGCGGTACCTGCATTCAAAATGAATCATCAAAATAAGCCACCAATAAGCCTATACCGATAGTAAAAAAACTGTCTCTACAGGCCTAATTTCACTATAGTACCATTTGGAACAGCGAATGCCAGTTTAAAACACAAGTAGTCCAAATAGGATCCTATGTCTGCCTATAAAAATCTAAACTAAAGCTATTATAGGATTTAGGATGATATTAGAACCAAAAAATACGGTTCAAATAAATCCCAAGCGATTACATTGTATTATGTTGTACTAGATCGGGCTCACAGAATACACAGCGGGAAACGGTACTTGTACTGTGTTTAGCAGAGTGAGTGAGGATATCAGAGAGATATAACACAAACAATGTGCGGACTGTGTCGCGGCTGTCAAAGGGTGGCGGTGTTATCTTACCACAAAGGAGACCCACCTGCTCCGTTTTCCGCTATATAATAAAGAAAATTGATACCAGATATGTATCTATTATCTTTATATTAATACATATATTTCATGATTGAATTTAGCTTGAAAATGATTTTTTTTTTTAAGTTTTTATGACTGTATTTTCACAACTCGAACCTCGTTTAGTCGAAATCCTCATGAACGTCTAAATACGCGTCCAATTAATTAGACTTTCTAACTCGAACATAATGTTCTTCCCCTACGAGTCGTTGATAAAATATTTATTCTTTGTTACTCTTATTTTAAAAAAGATATTCTGTAAGTCGTATTTAGTAAAATATTGTGGCGTCGTGGTATTACTTGGACTTCCTTGAAATGATAGCAATAAATCTAAGTAGAATTGTTGTTTAACTTTAACCCCACAAATGGAAAGATATTCTTTACCTTTATAATCAAAGTTTTAGCAAATAAATCCTATGTATCTCGAAAACGCTTACTCGAATTTTTTCAGCATTTCGCTTGAGATTGAATTTCCAATGTATCTTCAAATCAATTACCGATTTGTATTGGTAATATCGTGTTTATAAATCTTATATCTGAGTATTTAAAAAATGTATACTACTTACTTCCTATCGTTAGATCTGTCTCTATCCCGAGACCTGGACCTGGAGCGACGACGATCGCGGGATCGGCGTGAACGCGAGCGGGACCGCGACCGTCTTCTGTCCCTGTCTTTCTCCTTATCTTTCTGCTGTTCCTCCTGTTTTAATCATTCAATTACATGAGATTGCTACTCATATTGATTTTCAACCATAGATACTAAAAATCTATGATTTTTTTGTACGGTTTCTTCTCTCTTTTGGCCAGAGCGGACTTTCAACCTTTACGTAGGCTCTCGGTATCTTACTTTAGTGCTTACCGCGAGTAGCGCAGAGTCTCTTACTAAACCCAGACCTCGACGTGGACCGTGTGCATTTAATGCCGCGGTTTTCCATGTGTGGCAGTGTTCTCTCACCATAGAAAAGCCTGTGAGTTAGGTGACATAGACCGATACTCGCCCACGCTTTTTTACAGAAATAATAATTCACACATATTTACACAAAGAAAATATTTTAAAAGTTTTATGTAGCTAATATTTTAGCTACACAAATAATATTTTTATAAATAACTATTTATAAACTTCACAGAATACTGATTGTGAAACGCGATTTCGCTGAGTGAGGATATATCGGCGGCCCTTAAAAATGCCGCTTGAGTGGCGTAAAAAATCCGACAACACGACTAATGCGCGGACTATGGCGCGGTTGACCATGGGCGGTGGTGTTCTTTTACCATATAGGAGACCTATCTGCTTATCCGCTATGGGATAAAAAAAAGGCTCTCTGAACTGTTATACAATTATTTTTAATGCGTAAAAGCAGAAGAAAAACAAACCATGCGCTTCTTGATCTCTTCCTTCTTCTGCTGAGTGAACGACTCGGGGATGCCGTTCTCACTGGCCTGCGCGCTCAGCAGCAGCTCCCACAGCTCGCCCATGAACAGCCGCGCGTTCTTGCCATTGAGGAAGCCCGTCAGGTTGATCTGCATCTTCTTTGGGCAAGGGAACTGGGGGCAGGTGCGGGAAACACAGTCGACCATTAATTATAACATCTCCGTACACCTATCAATCCTAACGGTTGCCCTTTCAGCCTCTATTAAAATTCTCACTTCTCTCATAAGGGCAAGACAGTCAGAGTTTACTAGGAACAACGTACGACATGACTCTAGTAGGGAAGCGGGCAAATGAATACATTATTAAGAGTTGATGTCGCGAGGGCTTCGACGGACAGCTGGCGGCTAGGAGACCCAGCGACGATGGGCGATGACGACGCCCGACGTCAGCGACGGAAGTTAGATGCACGCGGGACGCAGAACACACGCTTCTCTCTTGAATCCAGTACCTGTAAGTGTTTCGTGAACACAACCACATTATCCTGACCGCACAGCCTAACTGGATACTTCCTTACCGTGAGTCATGTCACTCTGAGCGCCTTGATAATGATTATATGCACTACTCTTGAGGCGTGTCGTTTTATACTGAGTTACTAAGTACTAAATTTCCCTGTAAATACCGATTGTAAATGTTAAGGGGCCTCCGCAAGGTGTGATGGCGCGCGGCGGCAGCGGGCGGCGCGGGCTGCTTGCTGGCGGCGGCGGCTAACCGGTGACAAAGAAATAGCCAGACGCAATCAATCACATGTCATGTTCATTTGCAGTTTCTTTAACCGGCGTGTTGCGTTAGCGTCATACCAATAACAACATTGTAAAGAAACTGCAATGATTACATAGCTCGAATTAAACTAGTATTATAGAAAATGTATGCCACCTTTTCCTCGAGTTGATTGTTGACATAGTCGATCACCACGTCGTCCTCCATCTTTAGGATTTCGGTGATCTTCTGGGTGATCCACGGCTTCAACACGTCGAGCTTCACCTTGGACATGTCCACCTGTGCACCAAACTTTTATTAATTTCAAATAGGTATTCCTAAGAATTTATTTATTTGCAATAAAACCTGGCGTTACAATAGGTATATAGTGATAAAATGTTTTGTAAGAATATTTTGTTTGAATGCAAACTAATGTTCTAGTCCGAATTAATTGTTAGCCTTAATATTTATATTAAGTGAGTACAGTGGAATCTCGTCAACTCAAACCTAGTTTAGTCGAAATATTCATTAAGTCAAAAAAAATGCTATTCCTTTCCGCTGAAACTCATCGAGATTCTTTTTGAGAGCCTCGTAGCTAAGTGGTTTAAAAGTTCTACCACGAAGCGAGAGGTCTCAGGTTCGAATCCCGTTCCGGACAATTATAAATTATAATTTAATTTATTCGGTCTCTGGAAGGGCTTGACAGTATTCAGGCGAGTGTCTTAATACTGTCACACCCGTGAGAGAGCCGCGCTGAAACATATGCAGAAGCACTAATTGCGCCGGCTCGTCCGAAGTGATACCACGGACTCATAGAATACTCAACGTTAAACGGTACTTGTACTGTGTTTTGCTGACTGAGTGAGGATATCGGAAGCTCTTAAAAAAAATGCCGCTGTAGTTGCGTAAAAAGACGGCAACACAACCAATGCGCGGACTCTGACTCGGTTGTCCATGGGCAGCGGTATTCTCTTAACATATAGGAGACCGACTTGCTCCGTTATCCGCTATACAAAAAAAATAATAGCAATAAAATTAAGTATTTTAATTATACTTATGCATTTTAACAGTATCATACCTTCATATGAAGGTAATTTAAATGCAATAGAAAAACTAAAAGGATCTTGGTGTCGTGATGGTCGTGCCCCACCCCAGGCCGAGATCCGTTTAGTTTTTTCTAGTGCATTTAAATTTATATAAATAAACTAGTAGACTCGGCTGACGTCGTTCTGCCGGCTACACTGCCCACCGAGTCTGACTTACGTGTTTCTATTAAATATTGTCGTGTTTCTATTGTATTGTTTGCAAATTACAATTATAAACTGTAAACTATGTGTTTTCTGATTATAAGCTATATTATTGCAAAGTTTGACTTAAAATACGTTCTGTATTTTCGCGTGAAGGTATTAAAAACATCCATCGGAACAAACTTTCATGTTTATTAAGCACAAATAAGTAAAAAGCAGGAATAAATACACAGTAATATCGTCACTATAATTTGAATTTGATTTACACCTCAGTCTACTTAACACGTGGTTGGCTATACTAACACCATAATTTAAAAAGTAGAAATAATTGAATTTCACGCTATTTCGTTTACTACAAAATAAATTTAATTTATACTTTAGCCTC
>DWCF01003468.1:0-19539 GCA_018230265.1 Delias oraia
TCTCGGCTGATCTGGAGTTCCTTTGACGTAAAGCTGTTGATGCTTGTTTACCGAACCGGTTGTCTCAAATTTCGTTATCAATAATTGGAGAGTAGACTGTGAAGAGTCACCGCATCTGCCGTAAAATGGGTGAAATGCGCGCTACGTTTGCACCGACGTACACTTTACACCACCAACCTTACACCGTGTAACTTGCCATGCTGATTTGGCATCAGTGACAGAATAAGAAAAAACATATTTGACAGATGCCCCCAGAACAAAATGGCGTGTTATTTGAAAGACCTATATAGGTATGTGTGTGGTGCTGAAAGGTGGTCCACCAATTAGTGGAGTGAGCTAAACTGTCTTTTTCAATTACCTTTATAAGTAAATTCCAATTTCTTTAACTTTTATTTAAGATTTAACTAGATTTAGTATCACTTCAGTTAAGTTTTACAACTTGTAGATGTATATAACTTATAGATTTTATTTTCTACACTTTGGTTGTGTTGTCGGCTTTTTACGCCATTTAGCAGTGTAACTTAATGCTAACCTCATTTACTTAGCGAAACATAGCAGCTAATATTTTGAGAGCTCGTGTTATAACAGTATAATAAGCCTTTTAGGCTTCTGTCTCTGGCCCGTCACCATAATTAGGAACCCTTAGACCAAGAACTCAATTATAACGCACTAAATTAGGTTAACGGTCGTTGAATATCGCATAGACCTTTAAAAGCAGTAACATAAGCAACAGACAACTGCAGTAATTCGAAACATTTGTAATGTGAAGTGTTCCAAATAAAATAAATAATTTCACTACTAAATATAGACATCGGATTAATTGCACCACGAGGCGTCGCAATACCTATACATACTCTACAGAGGCAGATTCACCATATTTAGGGCCTCGGATTGAATAAGGCTTCAAAACTTTTCCCGTAGGAGAGCCATTCTCACGCACTTGGGCTGACAAGTTCTGCGTGTGCGAATACCAGCGTGAAATATTTTAAACTGTATTCTTATTTTTCATTTAACAGACAATGCATCAGGTGGGAGTCCTTCGTTGTAAGAGATTACCGCAGCCTATAGACAATAACACCACAATCCGTGCCTTGGTTGTGTTGCCGTCTGTTTACGCCACTTAAGGCGGTTGAACTTAACGAGTTTCCGGTATCCTCACTAAGCGAACACAGTAGAAGTATTTTCGCGCTAGTATTAGGTGCGCCCGTGGTATTATTCCAGATTGCTTGATTTTAAAACCTATTAAACCTGTTAAACTGTTAATTATAAAATACCCTTTATTTTTGGAGTCGGATTTAATGTTCAAATTTCAGAAAACTAGTCCAGCCCGTCTTGAGTTATAAATTGTGTAGATAATGCAACACTGTTTTATATAATATATGTGAAATACAAACTACATTTAAGCCGAGTAATTTTAAAAAAGTAAACGTTTTAAATAGCCTTCCAAAAAACGCCCGTTACGGTGTATTTTAACCAAATCCGGCTTCAACCTTGTGCGAACAAGTATCCGAGATTAATATACGTAATGTCTTTTATTATGTCACCAAACTGGTGTAGGCGGACGATGACTTAACGCACAAAGGACGTGGGCATTGCGAAGGTAACTTGGAAAATGTAGTTTAAGTGACCTTCAGTAATCCCAAAAGGATGTTTTTAACTTATTTTTGTTCTTTGAATAAAAACAGGGAATTATCTCCCGTGGGAGAGACACGCTGAAGCATATACTGACGCACTAATTGGAACGGGTCGTCCGAAGCGATACCACGGGCTCACAGAATGCTCAGCGTGAAATGGAATTTGTACTGAGTATCGCAGAGTGAGTGAAGATACCGGATGTTGAAAATGCAGGTTCATGTGTGGCGCTGTCCATGGGCGGTGGTGTTCTTACCATATAGGAGATCCACCTGCTCCGTTGTCCGCTATAGAATAAAAAAAATCCCAAAAAGATTTGACTCCTATTTGTTTTTTATAAACATCGAAGCAAACGAACAGGAGACTCCACATAAGGTTATCCTCCCATGGGCACCCCTAGACCCTGCTGGGCTACGGTTGCTTTGTCGATCTTTAATGGATATGCTTTTTATAAAATTCTCCAAGTCGCATTTGGTTGGAAGTACCAGTGCAGGCAGCTTATTCCACAGAATGGTGGTACGCCGTACAAAATAAATTAAAAATTATTCAAAATTAAAATTAAAATTACTTATTACCTTAAAATTACTCATCTGTGAATCGGTAAACATCGAAGTGAAATAATTTATAAAGATATTTTTTTTATTATAGCCGATAACGGAGCAGGTGGGTCTCCTATATGGTAAGACAACACCGCCGCCCATGGACAACCGCGGCCCAATACGCGCTTTGGTTGTATTTACGGCTATCTACGCCTGCGATATATCACTCACTCAGTGAAACAAGTTTCAAAACAAAAATTAAAGTAAAAAAAATGATGTAATTTTTGTCAAAATTAATAAATTATCGTATAACGTTAATTTTGTACGAGGTATCATATATATTTATTTTTTCTCATTTTCTTGCGTTATATCTTATATATGCTCTTTTATTTTATTTGATATTGTTTTCTTACTTCTCTTACCATTAGTCAAATTGAAAAGCCGAGGCTCATATAAAGGGAGCATATAAAGTATACGATTTCTTTTGTTACCCCTTTGAAATTTGAAGATAAGAACTAAGTGATTGAGAAATATGAACTTGGAATTTGTCTTTATATCTTTTTTTTACTTTTATTTCATTTACATACTTTCGCCCGTGGGAGAGCCATGCTTAAGCATATTATGCTGATGCACCAATTGGGCCGGCTCGTCCGAAGTAATACCACGGGCTCACAGAATACTCAACGTTAAACGGCACTTGTACTGTGTTTCGCAGAATGAGCGAGGATATCGGAGGTCCTTAAAAATGCCGTTTAAGTGGTGCAAAAAGCCGGCAACACAACCAATGCGCGGACTGTTGCGCGGTAGTCCATGGGCGGCGGTGTTCTATTAACATATAGGAGACCTACCTGCTCCGTTGTCCGCTATAGAATTTAAAAAAATCTTGTATTTTTTTACGGTATAACGGACAAAGGAGCAGGTGGGTTTTCTATATGGTAAGAGAACATCGCCGCCCATCACCAAACATGTCAAATCCCGCGCATTCTTATGATGGCTTGTTACGTCGACATAATTTCAAGGGCTTCCAATATCCTTACTGACTCAATACAAGTACTGTTTCACGCTGAGTATTATGTCAGACATGGTATCACTTCGGACGAGCTGACCCTATTAGTGCGTCAGCATTGCTCTCAAACGGGTTCAATACACAGGCTTTGTGCGTTTAATATTTACTTATAATTTTTATATAGGACCTAATAATAAGAGCTGAAATAGATTTCATCACAATTGCTTTGGACAGGTCTCGGCTACTCAATAAGACCCTTAGTGACACACAGACATCTGTATCCGATTCTTAGAAGATTTAAGATATAGAATTACTACTACAATACAAGCGAAAATTTCGTACGATGTTTTGTGAGATTTGTGCTAAAGCATGAACGAGAAATTTCATACAGTTGCTCACTAACATATGAACGTCGTTTTGCCTATTGACGCCACTTGCCCTTGCAGAGCTGCGGATGTATTGCCGGCCATTAAGAGATATGTATGCTCTATTTTTGAAGGTCCCTAAGTCATATTGGTTAGGAAAACCTCTGCAGAGTGGCAGTGCGTGGTACAAAATGCCTTAAAAACGCTTATTTATAGACGACAAACATCGAAGTGATACAGATGAATAGAAATGAAAAATGGCTTTAAATGGAGTTTACACTGTATTTTAACTCATACAAAAGGTTAAAAATTTCTTTAAAGCTATTTTAAGTATATATGTAAACATTTTTATCGCAGTACAACCACCTCATAATAATTTTCACACAGCAATTGTATGTCTCAAGTAACATAAATAAAATATATCAAACTGAACCTCGTTGATAAGAGACCAGTAGTGAATCATAACAAATATATCATACGAACACTAATTGGAATATCATAAATTATGAATCTTTATGAGTGTTTCTTAATACAAAAATGATTATGATTATTAAAATAATTGGTTTTATATGGCAGACACTCATCTCATTTCACTCTTGGGAGAGCCATGCTGAAGCATATGCGGACGCACTAATTGGACCGGCTTGTCCGATGTGATACCACGGGCTCACAGAATACTCAACGTGTAACGGTAATTGTTCTGTGTTTCGCAGAGTGAATGAGGACATAGGTGGCACTTAAAAATGCCGCGTACGCGGCGTAAAAACACGGCAACACAACCACGCGCGGACCGGGGCGAGGTTGCTCATCGCCGGCGGTGTTTTCTTACCATATAGGCCCACCTGCTCCGTCGTCCTCTAAAGATTAATAAAAAAATATATATTAATTACCTCATATTTAACACCGCTGAAGCGAGAAACTATGACGGCGAACTAGTGTAACGAAAAATTGCATTCTGCTGCACCAAGACTTTTGGATATTCGCCAATTTCAATTATACACTCTGTCAGATTCTGCGATCCCATTGTAAAAGTTGAAGTTTTACTTTGAAATAATGCTTTGTTTTAGCGATTATTGTGCGATCGGATGGCGGTTGTGACAATTGAAATTGACAAATCTGTGCTATGACTTTAAAACTTTTACAGATCATATTTAGTTAAATAACTAGTTTCTTTATGTAACGCAGGTATTTATTAGTATATAATTGTTTTAAACTAGTGGCAGACGTCGTCAATAAAAAACCAGCGGAAAGTTTTTTCTTGAAATGATGGCATACAATTTTTTTTAATGAGCTTCCTGCTGCCGGCCATACGTACTTCGCAGCTAAACACGGTCTTTTGAGGCTTACCGTAAATTTGTTGGACCAGCACATTGGCTTCTCCTGCGAGACACGAACCATGGGATGCACCGTCGTGTGGCCATGGGTCGCCTAAGCAGCTGGTCGGAAGTTCACCGGGATAAGTCTGGCGACATAGCTAGATCTTCGCCACCGTATCCCGCGTAGGCACTTGTCATTGCCGTCCCTACACAAAACTCTATCGGAGTTTGACAAACAAGCAAGAGATTAACCTAATATTAACGGTCCTCCGCCCATGGACACCAACGCTTGCATGGCAATAGCGCATCTATTGCCGCCTTTAAGGAATAGATACGCTCTTTTTTTTGAACATCACAAAGTCATTATGTTTGAGTTACATATGCTACATCCATTATAGCAATGCTGTAATTGAAAATACATCTTGCATTGAAATCGTAGACATTTTATCCTGGATCAACACAAGTCGCGAACTTCGAACGTTTTAAAAGTTATGCAATTTGTCGGATGCACTGAAATTGGATTCTTTGCATAATAAGCGGATCGCAGTTGGCTCAAATGGACTAGTCGTATTATAACAATATGTACTACAATACGTTCGTGCTTTGAAGCGAAATTCAAAATTGACAACGAACTGAATGTTAATAATGACTCAAAAGAAGGATGTTATAGTCTAAACCAATGTTTCCCTACTTATTTCTATCACGGATCCCTAGCATAGTTTTCAGGAATCCATTAATAAAATAAACATCAAAAAATCAAATTATTTATTTATTTTAATTATTTTTAGTATTTATGTATTTAGAGATTACACTGCGGACCCCCATACATATACTCCCAGACCCTCGGGGCTCGCACGCATCACAGGTTGCGAAAAACTCTTCTAAACTAAAACATTTACAGCATATAGCTTAAAAACTTTTATTATGTCCGGTGACAACGCGTTAGATTTGCCTGACACCACATTCGAGGTTTTATTATATATTTTTAGTCTATAGCGGACAATGGAGCCGGTGGGTCTCGTATATAGTAGAGAACACCGCCGCCCATGAGCAACGGCTCCACAGTCCGCGCATTCGTTGAGTTGCCGGCTTTTTACGCCGTTGAAACGGTAAAATTTCAAGAGCCTCTTACTAATTTATTTTAGGCGTTCCCTGCATCCATTTTTGTACTGGACTGCTGAGTTCTATATAAAATGTGCAAATTATGCAAGTACGCAAGTAAATCAATATAGAAACGTCGGATGGAGTGTCGCAGTGACCACATGCTCTGATTAACTTGACTCCAAGTTTAGAACTCTGCAGCTGCTGAGTTTATCTTGTCAAATAAAATCGCAAAATTCAATTCTATTACTTCCAACGACTGTGGGTTAAATCTCTTCACTTCGGAACCTTCCATAAAATACTTTGAATATTTACATAAAATACTAGATAAGTTTTAATTTTTTCCACAGAAAATGAAAAATTATAATATAATGTATAAATTATAATATAGTATATAATGTTATAATCATTATTTTTAAATTTGAAAGTTATAAAGTAATTTTTCAATATTAATTGTGAAAGAACTGATGACGACTCTTCATCCAATATAAATTTTAACAACATTTTTATGAAAATTCTATATTAGAAATAAAAATATAGTTTCCGATGTCCTCACTCACTCAGCGTAACATGAAATAAGTGCTGCTTCACGCTGGCGTTTTGTGAGATCGTGGTTTCTCTTCAGACAAGCCGCCCCAATTAATGCATCTACAAACGGTCTATGACATATATTAGATTTTTATCTATGATAGTTTAGTTCATTAAACATTTGAGCGCTTACAAAGACCTAATACACATTTACAAGACTGTTTGACTTTAAAATCCATTCAAATTTATGAAATTCGTATACATCGCTTGTGATATTAAAAATATAAAACAAGTTAATATTGAACGGAACGTTCAGTTAAATGTGATTTCATTATTTTCGACAAATCTCGCGTTAAATTCATTATTTTTGTATGATTACGTGGAATTTAATCACGTATTTCATTTGCAAATTATAAAATACGATTAATACATTATTTGATTGATATTAAAATCTTTACTATTTTGTATAATATATATTATTAAATATGTTCTGTAGCTATTGGTTGAGTTATAGCAACTTAATTGCGTTAAACTTAGTTGGGTTAGTTATAAGTAGCTTATAACATTTAAAAAACCTATTATTTTTTTATGGTTTAACGGAGAATGGAGAGTCTATAATATTGGAAGAAAACATCGCCGCTCATAGACAAACGCGCCACAGGCCGTGCATTGGTTGTGTTGACATCTTTTTACACCACTAAGCGGTATTTTTAAAGGCCTCCTCACTCAGCGAAACACAATATAAGAGTGTAAAAATAATTAGATATCAAATTTGGGAGTCCGTTACCTTTACAGAGATAATTCATACCGTCTTTTTTCATAGTAGCCTCATGTCTTATATAGAAAATGTTTTTACTTTTTAGGGCAATTAAGTTGAATTTTTAAAAATTGTTTGTCCATGATTTATTAATTTTATAGCGGACAACGAAGGTGGTGTAGATTGCATGTTGTTACTTGAAAATAACAGGCTGGTGAAGTTAAACTAAGTTCACCGTATCAAGTGACTCCCCGCAAAAAGCTTATCAAACGTCTTTGATTTATTGAATTATTGACAGACAGAAATTAAATTGATTTTACAGGAATACTTTACTCTAGATTTATTCTCATTTCATTACTTCATTATAGACAAAGAAATATTTCATAAAAAATCCCCTAACGGATATTATTAAACATAGGGGTAAAGGGCATAACTGCCAGTTGTGACTTTTCTTTCTACATTCATTGCTAAAGTGTTCGTACAAAAAATGGGCTTAACTGCCACATAAGCTTTTTATATTTGACGTACGTCAGTTATGACTTATGCACTTTCTATAAAATATATCAATAATAAAACGGTGAAATAAGTTTCATATCTCACAATATGCCTTTTCATTGTAATATAACTTAAAGAATATACAATATAACTCATTTTGACCAAAATTGTCACCCGTGGAAGAGCCACGCCAAAGCATATGCTGACGCACAAATTGAGCCGGCATTAATTGACGACAGAATACTCATCGTGAAACGGTACTTGTACTGTGTTTCACAGAGTATGTGAGGATATCGGAGGCCCTTATAAAGTGCCGCTTAAGCGTCCTAAACAATTCGGCAACACAACCAATCCGCGGGCTGTGGCGCGGTTGTTCATGAGCGGCAGTTTTCTCTTACCATGTAGGAGACCCATCAGCTTCGTTGTCCGCTATACTATAAAAATCTAAGAAAAGGATATACACATATACATTTATAGATTTTTATAGATACGTAATAAATATTGAATTAAAAAAAGATCGTTCTACAAAATACTTATGCACTATTCATTGTATATGTACTTATTAATAAATGACAGTTTCAATATAGCGACTGTATGATTACATGACGGAAATGGTGTTTCGTGGTCATTAATACAGTCTTCAATCATGTCAATTTATAATGTTAATGTAAAAACTATAATCCAATTCAACACAAAACCTATTTACACATAAATTGCATAGTCGTTAACTTTTTACGAGTCTCCATCAGTGACTCAGGCGCAGACTTGGAGGAAATTACTTTGTGATTGCTATCTGTTTCCAGTTTGAGGGCATTGGGCTTGTATATTAGGTATTTAGATGTAATTAATGAAATAATCTGACAGCCTCGTAGCTAAATGGTTAAGAAGCCTACCATAAAGCGGGAGGTATCGGGTTCGAATCCCTGTCCGGCATTTATAAATTATAATTTATTCGGTCTCTGTAAGGGCTTGACAGTGGCTGGGCGAGTGTCTGAATACTGTCACAGCTGTGGGAGAGACATGCTGAAGAATAGCCGGACGCGCTATATGGGCCGGCTTGTCCAAAGTGATACCACAGGCTCACAGAAAACTCAGCGCGAAACGGTATTTCTACTGTGTCTCGCCGAGTGAGGACGCCGGCAACACAAACCAATACTCGAACTGTGGCGCGATTGTCCATGGGCGGAGGTGTTCTCTTTCCATATAGGAGAGCCAGCTGATCCATTGTCCGCTATAGAATAAAAAAATAATTACATATAAATATTCGCGGGTAACCGCTGCATCCAGATCGCTCAAGATCGTAATAGGTGGGCGTCCTTGGAGGAGGCCTATGTCCAGCAGTGGACTTGATAGGCTGATGATTATGATGATTCATTTATTATAAAAAATACACATTAAGATTTTCTTAGCAACTTTTTACTACCAATAGAAAAATTTTAACATTTACTTTTTTATCTATTTCTTATGGATAACATTGACATACTGCAAGCAACTGCTTTTATTTTACATGTTGGTACACTTAATTGGTACACACCCCGACAGGTATGCATGGAGGTCCAAAGGCTAGGCCTATGTCCAGCAGTGGACATGTTACGGCTGGAATGATGATGACGACACATGATCAGCTAATCAAGAGTGATACGGGGTCTCATAATTCAACCAAATTGTCTTTGTTTCACTGAATGAATGTAGATACTGGAATCGTACAATTTATCCGCCGGCATCACAAACAAATCACGGATTGCGGCGCGGATAACTCTTACCAGTCCGATATAATACATAAAAAATCCATTCAAACTCCATATATGACAGATATTTCTACGCTCACCCTTAGACAGAAAGGTGAATAGCGGACAACGGAGTGGTTGGGTCTCTTATATGGTAAGGAACACCATTACCCATGAGCAACCGCGCCTCAGTCCGCGCATTGGTTGTGTTGCCGGCTGGAAGTAATGTTTCAATATGAGTATTCTGTGAGCCCATGGTATCACTTCGGACGAGCCGGTCCAATTAGTGCGTCAGCATATGCTTCAGCAAGGCTCTCCCACGGGTGAAAATTACATACCATTTCTTCATTCATTCATTACATTTACTTCAAAGTATTTCGTTTTATCCTAAATTATACGCTTCATACAAAATCGGTCATATCACAGTTCACTAAGCACATTTTCGCTCGAACGCTTATGAATTGACCAAAGGATGTTTACATGGTTAGCAGCTATTGATGAAATGCTAATATCGACTTAAAGGTCAGTGTATATGGGTCATCATTTTATTATCCTTGCATCCTTTATTCAGCTCAAAGGCGGGAAAAAAATCTATAAAGAAAATGGTTTAGATGATTTATTTTTAAATGTACACGTGTAATATTTTATATATCGAACGCACCCGCGGCTTTGCAAGGGGTGGGAGTGTTTACGGGCGGAGGACGGTTTCCTCTAGGTGAGCTTCCAATACAAAATTCTACCCCCTTTTACTCCAATTTACTTTTTTGTTATTAATAAAACTGAACTAAGTAAAATCTAGTATTAGTAAGTTGAAGTGGCAATGGGCTGGCCACATCGCTCGACCAACCGACAACCGATGGGGAAGAATGGTTCTCGAGGTGGCGACCACGTACCGGAAAACGCAGAGTGGGACGTCCCACCACGCGATAGAAAGACGTTCTCACGAAGGTCGCGGGCAACCGCTGGATCCAGATCGGGAGGCCTATGTCCAATAGTGGACTTGTATAGGCTGATGATGATGATGATGATGAAGTAAAATCTTAATCTCTGATAGGAATGCATGGAGGTCCGATGGGAAGGCCTATGTCCAGCAGTGGACGTCCTACGGCTGAAGTGATGATGATGATGATGAAGTAAAATCTTAATCTCTTTAATCTTAACTGCTACATTTTATTCATAACTATGAGTGGAGATTTTTTATTTTGAAAGGACTATCTGCTGCCGTTTTTATACAGTGTGAGTTTGTGCCAGACGGACATTTTACTCTTATGAGTGAGGATATCAGAGGCCCTTGCAATTGCAATTTATAACAAGGTGTTAGACAATTCATGAAATTTGATATGGATAGCTGATAACTTGAATTAAAAAAGAATAACTGCGTGAAACAGTATGTTTCGCTGAGTGAGTAAGGATATCGCTTAAGCAGCGTAAAAATCACTAATAAGCGCTTAAGTCCGCGCTCTGGTTGCATTTCCAGCTTTTTACGCTGCTTAATCCGTATCCTTCCTCATTCAGCGAAGTACAAATACTGTTTCATACAGGTATTCTATAATTATTCAAGTCAGCTACCTCCATACCTGATTCCATGAACTGTCCAACACTTTTAGTGATAAAAGGTGTAAATAATATGGTTTGTTTTATGTCAAAATAACTCTAAGAAATAATTTAATTACACGGGAAACGCGCTTAATGACTCGTTCACAGAGAAAAGAGAAACAAAAATTATTCAAACGTTGCTTGGTAGTATTATAACTCATTTACCGATGAACAGATTCGGTGGGTAATGGCCGCGATTAATCGGTATTAATGCAGTTTAAATGGACGTTCTTAAAAGTATTAATGTGAGTAATTACAAAATTTTCAAAACAGAAGGTAAGGTTCCCAAATCGTAATTTTCCTTCAGGTAGTGGATTCCACAGAACCGTGGTGTGCTTCATCAAATGCCTTAAAAACGCTATTCTTAAGTAAAAAAAAATGATGGTACAAATCAGGATGCTTACCTAGAGTTTTTTATTCTATAGCGGATAACGGAGCAGGTGGCCTCCTAGTAAAAAAACACCGCCGCCCATGAACAACCGCATTGATTGTGTTGCCAGATTTTAACGTCGCTTATGTGGCACATTTAGGGCCTCCAAAACCCTCACTCACTCTGCGTAACACAGTACAAGTACCGTTTCACGCTGAGTATTCTGTGAGCTCGTGGTATCACTTCGGACGAGCCGGCCCAAATAGTGCATCAGCATTTGCTTTAGCAAGGCTCTTCCACGGTTTCAAAACAGGTGTAAGCGGAGTGCTTATGGATACCCTCGGACCCTTCTGAACCCAGGGTGCGGTGCAGCCTTAAAAAATTGAGACAAGATATTATACCATACAATATTATAATCTGAACAAAATTAGCAATTAATTTCAAGGAAATTGTATAAGATTTTTTTTTACAAATTACCAAACGAAGTACAATAACTATCTTTCAATAAAGTTGTTGTACAAAGTTGAAGAGTAATTGAACAATGTTGCTTCAGAATTGAACGGTAATAGTTCCATTTTATAATAACGTACAAAAGATTTAAAAAAAAATTATCCGACTGCGTTTGTTGGTATTTCTTCTTCGGATATGGTCGTGCTCTGTAGGTTCAAGAGTTCTTTAATATTTGCTGGCAGCTGATTCCAAAGAGAGGTGGTACGCGGCACAAAATGCCATAAAAAGGCTCAGTTGTGGAACGACTAACATCGAGGTGATAACGAAGAATCTTTGCATTCTGCCTCGATGTTCGATGGTGAAATTCAGCAGCAGGTATAAATCCAAACAGCTCCTTCGAACATTACCCCTGATAAATGCGATAGAAGATTCTTAGTTTTTTTTTTGAAGGGCTATTTGCTGCCGGCCATACAGCTTTAACAGCTTCTAGAAGATTCTGAGGGAAGCAACAACTCTACGCAACACCAAAGAGTTAAGCGGATACAGAATATTAATACAGGAGCTTAATAGTTTTAACAGTAAATATGTCTGCTTCATGAAACATTAACTGTTTTTTTACTGCAATATATGATTAAAACTCGTTAATCCGTTTTTGCTCTATTATTGTAACTGTTAATTTATAACTGTACCTAACTGTGTCACATTAGTCGCGTAAATCAATTTATATAATATTATATATGTAAATAAAACTTTGGACTTCATATTAAAAAATACTGTTTTCTTTATCTAGCATAGACAAAGCCTAAATGTCAACACTTGACAACATGTAAATATTGTTTTATAAGAAAATAATTATTTTAGGAACTATTAATTTATATTGTACACATAATTGTAAATTTATAAGACTATAAGTAAGGTGTTTAGATGTAGTTTAGTAGACTCAGCGATTCATATGTAGTATAAGATTTAAAAAGCTTAGGATATATTTTTGTATGACTTAAGGGCCTTTGAGCGCGTGCTCAACAGCGTAATACTTTTTTTTGAAAATAGATTAATCCCCAGTTAACAATTCAGTCCAAAAATATAGCCTAACATTTTCGTTTGGATGTGCCGAGTTGCAGATCCACTGCAGTGGTTGTGCAATTTTAGCGACTCAATGACATATAAATGATAATAGATAAAGCAATGCGGTATGAATATTTTTAATAGTATAGCGAAAAACGGGGTATATCTATAAAAATCTATAAAAAAATTTTTTTAATGATATACAATAGCTAAGATAGATAGGTAAGATATGGTAAGAATTTCGTTGTCCGTTAAGAAATTAAAATTCAAAATAATACTTTTTTCCTACATATATCTGTTTAAATATTATTATTAAGATTTTTTATTTAATTAAATTTATACAAAATAAATAACTCTGCAGTGGATATTTATAATACAATTTCGACGACTCTATGACTTTAACGATAATAGTATAGTAAAGTAGAATGTGGTATGAATATTTTATTTTAAATGTAACGAAAACCGGTGTAAGAGATGGTAAGAGATGTTTCGTTGACCGCTACATATTTAAAATTCTAAATTTTTGTGATTTTTTTACCTTTTTATGGATAAATATGGGTTTAAATATGATTATTAAGTCAATTTAATTTTCTATTTATTTTTAATACAACATAAACAATTAATTTATAATTATATTATGAATATTTTTATATAAAATGAAAATCGGGATAAGTGATGGTAAGAGATGTTCCATTGTTCGATATGTAATAAAAATTCGAAATTTTAGAGAATTTATCCGGTTTTTCTGAATATATTTGGGTTTTAATGTGATTTTTGTAGCTATTTTGTTTCTTTACATAATAACATTTATCTAGTTAATGTCGTATATAAAACACATTAAATAATGTATGACGTTCATTATATCAAAATATAGATACATATTATATTGCATCAAAGGCATACTTGATGGGTAAACAATGAAGGCCTATCTTTGTGTAAACAGTATCAATGTGTTTGCCATAGAAATATTTTTGCTGACTCCATTGTTGCTGGGTGACATAGAACTGAAATTTTATCGAACAAAAACCCATTACCAGTTTACACGTAGTGAGTTGCGTATACGAGGTTCGTTGCCATGGAAACGAAAGAAAAAGTTTTTAGAATTTTTCCTTTGAATTTTTATATATTCTTGCTTGATCTCAGTCGTTTGATACAGAAACCTAAAATAAAAATAAGAAGAAAGCTGCTATGATTCGGGCTTGAAATACAAAATATAGTTTATAATATTTATTTATAATATTTTATACTCAACGTGAAACGGTACTTGTACTCTGTTTCGTTGAGTGAGTGACGATATCGGAGGCCCTTAAATGCCGCTTAAGTGGCGTAAAATACCAGCAACTCAACCAATGCGCAGACTGAGGCGCGGTTGTCAGTGGGCGGCAGTGTTCTCTTTCCATACAGGAGACCCACCTGCTCCGTTGTCCGGTATAGAATAAAAATTTATATATTCCGTAATTGATCTACGGTTAAATAAACATAAGAAAATTTATTTGATGTATATTATATTAATTTAAATAAAAAATGTTGATAGTTATACATACCTACAACCTAAGAGAAAACTTTTTGTTACAATTCTAAGTTTGGTAGAGTAAAAGCTGAGGTTAAGTAACGAAGGCTGTGTTAATTGACTGTCAGTTTGATCCGCCAGAGCCTTCATTACCCACTTACCCTTTAATAAGACGAAACTCGCCTGAACCAAACCATAATATAGTGATTTTTCTTGTCTTACTTCTAGCTTGTATAAGTCCCAAGAATCAATTTAATATTTAATCATAGCAATTCAAATTATTTATTGCGTATAAAAAATTACAATTTTCGCTAAAACTTCATTGAAAATTTACTCTTAAGGAGTGATTGCAGTCTAATATACCGATCGAACTAAAATATGTGTTCCTGGATTTGTAGTTAATTCAATATTGGGGATAAATACTTTTATTACACAATTACAAAAATATAGAAATACATGGTTTTTAAGATTGTCTATCTCTAAATAGTTACTTTAATAAAAACCGGAGGCTATTCAACAGGAGGCTAAAGTTAACCGTCAAACATCGAGGTTTTACTCAGATGAGCGTTTTTAAGACATTTTGCTACCGGACACCTTCACTCTGAAGAACCAGCCGCCTGCAGAGGTCTTTCGAAATCAATACGACCAGGAAACTTTCAAAAGAGCATACTTATCTCCTAATGGCCGGCAACGTATCCGCAACACTGTTGGAGCTGGGGGTTTTCATGGGAGAAGAACCGCTTATCCTAGGTGAGCTTTTTGCTCATTTGCCTCCCTTTTCCCATAAAAAGCCGTCCACCACACATAGACCTCTTCAAAAGTTCTTTGGATACGCTTCCGGCCTTTACGGTAGCCGAATAGAGATCATATCTTTTCAGCAACATAATTTCTGGAACGATCATTAATAATCGCGCTCCACTTTTAATAAAGTGATATTAAACAAGACAATGAAATAATTTCTCAAAGATGTCAGTGCAACTTTCATTTCTCAAGCTACCCGTAATTATGCAAGTGCAATTTGAAGTGAATTAGCAATTAAACTTAGCTGCTCAATTCAGCTTGGCTTGATGGGGACGATCAGTTGGAAGGGACTTTAGTGTGGCATGCAAGGAGATCATTAACATCAATAATAATCTGAAATATAGCATTATTTAACAAAACACTTATTTAAGTGAGTGAGGATACCCTTAAAAATGCGCTTAAGTTGTATAAAAAGCCGGTAGCACAACTAAAACGCGGACTAAGGCGCGGTTGTCTATGGGCGGCGGTGTGAATTTACCATATAGGAGACCCACCTTGTCCGTTGTCCGCTATAAAATAAAAATAAAATATATTCCGTCTAATAATTTTACCATGACGTTCATCTTTAACCTTGGCTTGTCAAAAGGTTGCTTACCTTGCTAAATAGTTTAATAAATTGTATAATGAGACTCCTTTTTTTACTGATTTCTTTGAGGTTTTATTTTAAATCCTGTTAATACATATATTGAAGTAAAAATTAATCTTTTTATGAAAAATTGCAAGGCAAACGGAGAGGAGGCTCAGCTAGGGTAAGTGGTCCACCGCCCATGGACACCCCTAGGTGATGTTGTAGGCTTTTAAGGTACAGAAACGCTCTTTTTTTAAGGTCCGACATCGTATTGGTTTAAAAATACGTCTGCAGGCAGCTGATTCCATAGCCGTGGTTCAGGGCACAGAATCTCTTAAAAAACGCTCAGTTTTGGAACCACAAACATTGAGCTCATACGGATTAATAAAATTATAATATACACGCATGGGACATTCGAATAAATTATGATTTTATTTCAAAATTTCGTAATAAATTCTAATAAATATACACTCCACAGGGGCAGGTTTTGAAAGGCGGTGCAAAATGTAACCAAAAAAGCAGAAAATATATCAACTTTACGCCATGAAAAATCGTGTTTTATTTTAATGTACATTTGGAGAAGTTTTTGAAGTAACTTCCTACAAAAGAACACTGAAAAAATATTATTTTATAGTCAGCAAAAATCAAAGATAACAGAGAGAACTGCAAATGTAACCACTACATTTTTTGATATGGCGGACAACGCAGCAGACGGGTCTACTCTATGGTTAGAGATCACCGCCACCCATGTACAACCGTGGCATAATCCGCGCTTTAGTTGTGTTGCCGACTTTTTACTTCGCCTAAGCGGTATAATTTTAAGAGCCTCCGCTATCCTCACACGCGAAACACATAATTTGTGGGCCCGGGGTATCACTCCGGACGAGCCGACCCACTTAGTGCATAACCATGTTTCACACGCATGTTTCTACGGGCTCACAGAATACTTAGCGTGAAACGGTACTTGTACTGTGTTTCGCAGAGTAAGTGAGGATACCGGAGGCCCTTAAAAGGCCGCTTTGGCGGTGTAAAAAAATCCGGCAACACAACTAATATGCGGACTGTGGCGCGGTTGTTCATGGGCGGCGGTGTTCTCTTACCATGTAGGAGACCTGCTCTGTTCGCTATACAATAAAAAAAGAAAAATAGTGATTTAATTAAATACACTGTTTACCACTGTGAAGTACACGAGACTAAACTACTAAACTTTTGAGACAAACATGCCCTAATCATAAAAAACATGTTCTCTTATGCTTACTCTTTTAAGGTATGCAACGTTCTGTAGGTATTAAGGTATTTGTATTAAGCGTTAAAAAAATAATTTAAATGCACCTATCTTAGCGCCTATTAGTGTTGCCCAAATGCAATACTTAGCTTAGTCTTGGTCTTGCGCCAATACACTGCTCGACATAGGCCTCCCTCAAAGACGCCCAGCTATTACGATGTTGTCATACTGTTTAATACTCTAATAATATTTAAATATAAAATTCTCATCTCACAATGTTCTCAAGTTTCTCAAAAACGACTCGACCGATTTTCATAACAGTTTATGTTAATTTTAAGTAATAACTATAGTCTTTCACAAACTTTAAAAAAAAATATGACATTAATATATACATAGAACCTTCAATTTTCTACCGCTATCGTCAATTTTTAATATTAATATAAGTACTTTAATAGTAATTTATATGACAGAACAACGTATGCCGGCTCTGCTAGTATTGACTATATATAATGTATTATTTATAAATAATAATATAGGCAAAGATATGAGTAAACACACACCATATGCGGAACTATAATTTCAATGGCTAATAAAATGTAGAATGCTTGCTCGCCGGTGAGCGATAGAACCCGGTATTGTAACGCGGTCAAAACTCCATTTCTTGTCCCTTTCACACTTTAAAACAGTGGCATTCAAACTTTTTTACATAATTCGCTAGCTCTCGCATCGTATCGGATCACTTGCATCATTATTTTCTGTTTGTTTCCTTTTTGATTTGTTATTGTGGCCACTACTCACCGCATCCGAGAACGCGCTCTTCGGCCGCCTAGCTGGTGTCCCATTCATCCTTGACACGACAAAATGTGTTCAACCAATCGTAACGCACCAAACTTTTCACGGACACCTGTTGAGTTCACTGTCAAACACATGGATGGGGCCTTCACTTTGTACACATACGGATACAATTTAATCGATGACTTCATGCAATTGATAAGTTATCGTGTGGAGAGCGACCGGTTCGCGGACGAGGGCTCCGTGGCGCGGTTGGGGAATGACTGGCGGTGTATCGCAGCCGGTTGGACGGCATTTGCCTCACGCCGTGCACTTTTTGTATTGAAATTTTGGAGGTTATGGCGGCTAACCCTTCATAAACTTAGTTCTATCTATAGTTGAGGTGACATCACCGTATTTTCGAGATAAAGAACAATTACGAAACATATGCTATCGCTTGAGTAAACATTAAGATTGCAGTGAGCTACCAAACTGGTTAATGGAATGATAATAAAATGTTACGCTAATATTGTGCAGATGAATTGTTTTTTTCTCAATCTAGGTTAAACAAACATTTGTAATTACAATATAATACACAATTTGGGTAATATATAACTGTAAAATACATTAGACGGTCCTATAGAATCATTTTTATTTAAAAAGACTTCATCAATCAGAAAAAACAATAAAAACCCAATAATATTAAGTCCTTCAGTACCTATTACGGCGTACCTTATTTATTTTTAACGATTTCTGCTAGACCATAACATCATAAGAATATATTTTTTTTTCAAAATATATATTTCATTTAATAGCAACTACTATCTTATAAATAAATACAATAATATTAAGAAATATTCTTATCATACAGATATCTCAAAAAATATCATGTTTGATATAAAATAATTATCCATTTTGTTGTAATTTTCAGATAAAAATATATATCTACCTATAGAGATAAGTTTATTGAAGGTTACAAAAGATAAATATAATACAGAAATAAATAAAAAATTTGGATCGGTGAATGTATACTAGCATGCCTTCATTTTAGCGGGATAAATCCCAAAGATTTTATGTTATAGCAAATAAGAAATCTGTTTGTTTTAGTTTTTCCATGTTTCGTAAGAGAAAAAAATTTAGCTTTACAATAAAAATAAAATCTCAATTGCGTTTCTCTGTAAAATCGATAAAACTACACTGAAAGACCTCACTTCTAGTCTTATAAATAAACAATTATGTGTACCATTTAAATTAATAATTCCTAAACAAATTCTTTTCAATAAAAACAATATAATGACATCTTATAAAGTGTTGGCATTTAGGCTTTTTCTATGCTAGATAAAGAATACAGTATTATTTAATAAGGGTCCAAGGTTTTCTTTAGATATATTTTACGCCAAACCCATAACAAATAGAAATATTATAAATATGATTTTCCTAATAAATTTTTCGACAAAGTTATAACAACATTAAAACGTGAAATTTATTAATTAGTGCCAAATTAAAACATGTTGACAAGAACAGATCAATGTTGAAAATAATAAACAAAATTTCTCGTTTCATCGCATGATAAAGTTTTTTTATATAATATTACTAATAAAATGGGACGTCCACCCACAAGTTGGACAAACGACCTTATAAAGGTCGCCGGAAGACGCTGGATGCAGGTCGCCTCCGACAGGAATTCATGGAAGTCCAAGGGGGAGGCCTATGTCCA
>DWCF01003469.1:0-19533 GCA_018230265.1 Delias oraia
GCAGAGATGTAACATTAATTAATTAAATAAATGGTAATTGTTCTCTATTCTTGTGATATTATCGTCTTAACAATAGACGTAAATAGATCGTGGGATTCCATCACAATGCTTTCTAACGTTTTAAAATTGCCAATATCTGATATAGACAATCAATTTAAATCGATATAAGTTTGTATAATAATTATAAAATATTTAATATACACTGTATATCTTTCTAGAAATTAGATAAACTAACATTTCTTCTTTCTTCCTAAAGGATTAAACGGTTCAGAGATTTTGCGTCTCATAATGCGCGAAGGGCAGCGTTTGTCGGCTCCAGCAGCCTGCCCACCAGATGTGTATATGTTAATGATGCAATGTTGGGACCTCAGCCCCAAAGAAAGGCCAACGTTCGCTGGTATATTACAGTATTTGGAAATGAATAAGTTTGAAATTGCTACAGCCGATCTGAGGTAATTTTATTGTTTTACGCATTCGTAATGCGTCGTAGCTAAAATTAAGTTAATGATAATGGTTGAAATTGGCAATATGAAATAAAAAAATAGTAGTAGTAAGTAGTGGTGTAATTCAGTTACAGAAAGCAAGGTCAGATGACAATAGAAGCAGGCGACGCTATTATCCTGATTGACAAACGAGCCGAGTTGCATTGGTGGAAGGGCCAGAACCAACGCACACTTGAAGTAGGACTATTTCCTAGGTAATATATTGTATGTATTTGTATGTAGTTTTTTATGTTGTAGAAAGCATTATTGTAGTTTTTATTTATCTATTTTTTCTGAAAAGATCAATATTCGGTAAGGAAGTTATCCCCGAAACTCTAATATAAAAATGGAGAATTTTGTGTAATTTTCACTTAACCACTTATTCTTTAGGTCTCCCATCGGATGTACCAATATAAATCGTATGAGTATAGCAACTATTGTTGTAATCTCTCTCTGAGTCTGTCCCTCATGTTTGAGGATCGTGGTCATCACTAGGCTACTTTTCAGCGGATGATCTGTCGCCATCTGTTTCCATCACGCGCATCCCATTCGATTGTGTAGAATTTCGACGACGACGTGTCTTTAACTTGATCGCAACATCTATTTGGTAAACGTAATAATATACCACACGTTTTGTATATTATATATATTTATTTATTATTTCAGTACAATCGTTACCGTTTCAAGGAATAAAAACAACCAAGTGATCAAGAAAGCCCAAACATTGTCGCCGAGTAGAAGAAGTAAGTTCTTGTTATTCTATATATTTTTTATATGGTGGCAAACAAGCAGGACCTTCCGCCCATGGACAACCCTAGCTCTTGCAGAAGTGCGGTTGCGTTGCCGATCTTAAAGGAATATGTACGCTCTTTTCTTGAAGGTCCCAAGTCGTCGTTCTTTTGATGATTAGTCGTTACAGTTAATACGCAATGTGTATAAGCTACAAACATTTATATGAGTATAAATGAAACACTCTTTCCTGTATTTGTCTTGTTGAAACAAAACCGTTTTGAGCTACTTGCCTCGAAATCGATATCTCTAAAGTTACAAATGTAATGTTTACTGACAAAAGATTACTACTGATGATTCACTTCGCCGTTTAAAATTTGCCAATTGATTTATTTAAGAATTTTAAGAAATAGAAAAAAAATTATAGTCCGTACAATAAAACTTCACTATAGCGATCTTTTTGTTGTCTCCTTGTAGGACCAGTTTTTTTAATGACGATACTTATTTCTATCAGATTAAGGTTGTTGCTTGTGATCGTAGATTCAGTCCGATATTATAATTCCATTCATATTGAATATCACCGATCTCTTACGATATTTCCGTAAAAAAGTCGTATACAATACAATAGTTAAGCTCATACAAAGAATCCCCATGTTAGAGCCACTTTGGCTCTAGGCAAGCTCGTTCAGAATTATACGATGGGCTGACACAACACCATTGTGAAATAATAGTTGTCCTGTGTTTCGCGGAGTGAAAGACAATACAATGGGGCGATCAAGTTTCGCTTGCTATTTAAATGGTGCAAAAAAGCCAGAAACACAACCAAAGCTAGCCGATACGGTTATTCAAGGGCGACGATGATCTTTTACTGTCAATTGTACCATATATCATTTAAAAAAAATGGACTGTAAGTTGAAATTATTTACTAAACACATTCTAAATAGTTGACTCATTAGAATTATCATTGACGTAAGTTATTCTTTGTTTTCCTACCGATAGGCTACACCCTTATTGAAACCATATATCTTTTTAAATATATTTTTTTGCAGAAAAAACTGATAGTACGTTTCGTAGAAAATACGAATAGAATAAATTTTTTTAAATCATATTTCGTATAACATGCATGTGAATATTACCTCTACTATTATTATTCCTTCGGTTGTTTTACAAGCCAAATTAACACGTTAAAGTTAGGATTTAACCTTACTTTGTAGAGTTAAAAAACAATCAAGATTGATAAACGTCGTGCATGCAGTAGCATTAATTAATATTATTACGACAGAAGTAATGATTAGTTCTAACATAATAAATGCTAATGAAGGTCTCTCATACACGTGCTAGTAATACATAATGATTTGTGCACTGCTCTTATACTTATATATTATAAGAGATCATAAATATTGTAGTTTATATACTACAATATTATTATCTGACGAAAGATTGTGTATTCAAGTATTTCTATAAACCTTAATAAAAGTTCTGTTTTTGGGTCTGTCTCTAGTATCTCAGATCCTAAATGATTTGATCCAATGGATTCGATTTTTTGCTTGTAGATAATCTATAAGCTAGATATATAGATATACATTTCTATTGAATGTAATATTTATAATTAAGATAATTCTGTTTATGATTCAACAGGATAGATATATTCCTATTTTTAAACTTAATAATGTCTGTTTTAAGATAATATCAAATCTTCAATTTATACGTTATTTGTACAGATTCTACTCAGAGTTCACTACCAGCGACGACTGGAAGTGAAGATGACTCGGAAGTCATCCTGCGCAAACGCCGAACAATAGAATCTACGCAGCCATCGACAACGCGGACCGGGAATAACGCGAGCAAACATTTTAACTATAATAAACTAATCAACGATAGGACGGTGCTATATAACGAGCGGATCGCAAGAGCCGCTAGGGACAATCAGACAAAGAGTTTGAGTCAAGGTATTTTGAGGCATTTATCTTATTTCTTTCAATATTTTGTGTAGAATTATATATAGTCTTGCCTTAAGCAAGCAAAACGAAGAAAAAGAAGTTTAAAAGACTTATCACGCATAAATCATAGTCAAATATTTTTCAATAATAAGGCTGCCTAGTTGTCATTGCCGCAGGAAGTGGCTGCCCCTCCCTCTATGGTCACATTTCTGTGTCTGAATTATTTCATTAGAAGTTTCACCGGCTGAGTTACAGACTTGCACGCAAAAACTCACTTCACTCATATTATGTAGAAGATTATTAAAATAAATCCATTCTATATGATTGCAGTAAATAAAAATTATTTTATAGTGAAGGAAGATCTACTCATAGACCTCGATTTGCCGCCAGCCTCGAGTCGCGTCATGGCCAGTAAGCCGGTGGCCAATCAAAACCACTCCTTGCTCGATGAGCCAATAGATGTACCCGAACTTGGTAAGCTTGAAAGCAGTCTTTTAGATGGATTACAGATCCAATTTGTATTCGACTTTAAGAACGTTTTTTACTACCAAAATATTTTTAGTAAATATGAGTAGACAGCAATATTAATAAAAGTGGCTACTATGGGTGTCTGGTCAACTTTTTTTGCTGAAAATTTAAAATATTATATTTTGCATGAGTTTCTATTTAGTTGGGTTTCTTTTAGAGCCTCCAGATTCGCATTACGTACAAATATATTTTATTTTTAAATGAAAATGTAATTAAATTATTCAAGTGTGATAGCGTAATATATAAAAAAAACTACAATATTAAATAGAAAGATAATGCCAAGAGATATTATTATTCAATAGATGAATGATAGAAATAAATGACGACTCCATTAACACTTTACTGTATTTCGTTTGCAGAGCATGAGGCAGATTGGGGCCAGCAAAGCATTGAAAGTTTGCCCTCGTCTACTACAAACGCGCAGAGCCAACAGAGCCTCTATGGTGCTAAATCGCTTGACAGTCTCAACGTGTTAGCGACTCCCAGCTCTAAGCAACACGATCCATTCGACACTTCACATTTATCGCCTAGAACTAGATCTTACGACACTAGACCTAATTATGACATTAATATTGATACTCAAGTAAACGAATCTCCATACAACTACTCAATTGATATGAACACACAATTATATAATAATGCCGTTAGTTCTAACTTCACGCCTTATGGTGCAGTAACTAGTTGTAGTAATAACGCTCTCTCAGACTTAAGTGTAACAAATTCGTTGGCACAAATCTCCTTAGACGATAGAATATCAGATTCCTTGAATCTCAGATCGAAGAACACAAACTATGACACCATATACGCTAATAGTAATATCAATAAAGACGGCCCAACAACATCTAATGTAGAGGAAGCGAAAGACGATTTTCCCGTGTATTGTAACTTCGACGTGAATCCCGAACAGTCGCAGTTGACGTTAGAAAATATAGATTATTATTCAAAATTTTCAACGCCAAGCAGTCGGGGTGCTAGTAACTATGAGAAAAATATATACGTACCGAAAGATGAGGGTGAGAAATTGCGGAATTTCAGCGAGCAGCTTGAGAATTCTAAGAATTATTCGGCATTGAAGTATCAAAACGTTGATAGGGGGTATGGGTGTTCGGCATATGGTGCTTCTACGTCTCGTAGAGGTTACGATGAAGTAAACGACAGCGATAATGTCTACAGTGAGATTAGTGATGGTCGGTATTACGCACCGGCTACGTACACGAACTCGTGCTTGTATGATGAAGTTTATGAATCTACGCCTAGGCCGCACCGACCGGCGCCGCCGTGCCCTGCCAAACCAAAATGACAGCAAATCATCTATCTACCATTGTCTTTATACTCTTTTATATTATATAGAGTAATAAAACAGTATAAACATCTTATAATATTTGAATTAAACCAACACACTTTCGAGGTTTTCTTTAAATACCAATAATTGCCACAAGTTGTAGAAAGGTAGAAAAGTACTGTTTTAGAAGTTGGTAATTTGTATATTTACGCCGTTTAAATTATAAATCGCGGTTCTATTTTGTCTCAAAGCAATATATTCTATATATTTTTAGCGGTAACTGTATGTTGACAAAAAGTAATGTCTCATTATCTCCAAAGGTACCCCTGGGGTACATAGGGCCATCACATGGGGAATGCAAGTCGCCTCTGATAGGTATGCATGGAGGTTCAAAGAGGAGGCATATGTCCAGCAGTGGACGTCCTACGGCTGAAATGATGATCATGAAATAAATAAAAATCAGCGCCTGTCACGTAAGAGAGAAATTTCGATACTTTTTGATCAACATTCGCCTTAAAGCTGTCCCAAACTACTAATCTAGTACACTAGTGACAATAAGAATTATGTTATACGTTGAGATTAAAATTGCCATGCACTCCATGTGCTTAAAATAATTATATTTGTAAATAGTGCTATTGTATTTCTGCAAAGCATCTTATATATTCTAATTTCTTATTTGCGTTTACAACGGTTCTTTAATAAATCTGTTGATCCGATAATATAGCATAGAGTTTGAAAATAGATAGAAGAAATATCTTCTATTAGCATATTTTTTATTTGATTTAAGTATACAAACATGTACCTGTGTATTCTTTATTAAAAATAAGATTTAATTTTATATTAGTTGCCCCTCGTACATCTGATAACTAAAGATGAATTATTCATCTAGTCGTAGCGCAATATTTGAGAATATTATTCGTTTAGTTTCAATTGTTAACTAAGTTTGGATTTTTAAGGAGAGTTGTTATACATTCGCTTACTAACATGGTACACCCGTGTTATAACTTGACAGACTAGTATATCGCACGGTGCTGTATATCTGTATTTTTTTAAGAATTCGGTGGCAAACCAGCATTAGGCTCGCCTAGAGTAAGCCTTACACCGCCCATGGGCATTCAGGCCTTGCAAGGCCGCAGGTGCGTTGTCGGAAAGTATCTGCCTTTGATTATTTGTTAGTTGTATATGTAAAGCATGTTTTAGTTGTGGCTTATGAGGTGTATTACAGTATTAGGATGTAAAAATGTACAGAATTTTTAGTTTAATTTTAATTTAGCACGTCTACGTGTTCACAATACTTATATCATAATAAAGTTCATTCTTTTGAATTTCTTGTAATTCTTTACAAATTCATCTTACAAAAATTTTCTCGACATATATTAAAAACTTTAGGGTAAACTTATTTTTTTTTTAATCTTAACTTTACTTTAACTCATTAAAATTAATTAAATAAACAATGCATATAATCTATGTGTATGCTATGATTTATTCAGATAATTTATCTAAAGTTAACAGATTATCTAAAATTTTATATAATTAATATTGAAACGGAATTGATTCAGGCAACGTGACTGATCGATATGGAAGTCTGACATAAGCCATTAAGAGGCAGGCGAACGAAGCGGAAATGTTTATTTAAGAGCTATGAATTTATGAACCTACAATTAATATTAAAAATTCTCCACGTTAATTTATCCAAAGAAAAAACAGAATCGAATTTCTATATACCATTTTTTATACGAACGAAAAATTTCTAATATTTCCCAGTCCCTTGTGGAGCGGCATGCCAGCATTGAAATGGACTATTTCAATTGAAAAATACCGTATAATGTAATATATTTTATTAAATCCTGTGTATTTTTCGATTTGTCGAGATGATTATGCTAATGTTTCAGCCTTTCCCGGCCGTATAAATAAAGGCGATTCTTCTAAATTTAGTTACAAAAAACTTCGCTTAAAATATGAACAGAAATCCGTATGAAAATCATTCAAATCCATATATATTTTTATGTATTTAGTTTCAGAACAACGCAAATGTAATCAATTTCTTGTATTTTCAATTATCGTATTAGAGTTGTTGTATAATGTGTGTGTGGGCGGAGGTGCAAAGCTCCTTACTTTATCTACTCGTCCCCCTACATTGCTATCGCAACATGTCATTAGCATGCGAACGCTGCCCAACGATACGGCCTATCGTCGCCTCAGTGCGATCCATGCTCTTCTATAGGCCAAGAATATATAACTTGCTTCTCTTCGAGTGGCTTTTATTGTAAGCGATATAATTCCCTTCGGCAATTCTTTTATCGCCCCAATTCTGTGTTTCGTGAAGTGGTTCAAGTGGAGGCTTCGAGGACCAATTGCTAATATCGCGTTATCTAATGATGATTGAAGTATAACATCTAGTTGAACACTGTGTAGGCGGAGGCACTGTGAATGAGCCGAAGATCGATATTGCGGAGTGCGCAGGCTCGGCCTCAACTTGCCAGTACAGCTGGTCGCTTTGCATCTCGCGGCGGATCGCCCGTTAGAAGCGGCCTTTCTGGACTTCTCAGTGTTTTCTACTACTTGATAATTTCATTTGGGTCCCTGAATGGTATGTTTACTTTATATTCGTTCTTTATAGCCTTAATATGTTAAAAGTTTTTATATGCTATATTCATTTGGATTTTATTACACAAAAAACTGTAATGTAATGTTTTCATAGCGGATTTGTTTTGTCATTGTTTTTTTTCGCATTTATGAACCTAGACAGGTAGCTGTTGCTATTATTAGAATCAGGAACTCTTTGACATTAAGCTTACGAATTGCGTAGGTGGGACGTTCACGCTATAGAAATGAATATTTTCAATAAGAGTAGGTACCTTTTTATAACTGTACGTAACTTTAATTAATATCCATACAACAAAAGCAAAGCGGTTGCGTAGGTTTTACTTACGTCAGTTTTATCTTTACAACTAGTAGATCTGTACAATATCTGTACCTAAAAATAATGTAATAGGATAAAAATAGGAATAAGAAGTCTAATAATAAAGATTGTGTATTAAATAATTTAACATTCAGTACAACTAAAAGCATTTCAGTAATAGGAACTTGTATCACTTTTAAGTTGTTATTGTCATTAGTACCAATGAATTAGAAGGAAACCATATTTTCTCAATTAGAATTACGTAGAGAGTTTCAGAAATGTTCCAAATGTAATAATTTAGATGAAACCTAGTACAATTTCGAATCAATCTCCAAGGACCGCCTAGTTGATTACGGTCATAAATTGACTACCACAGTGCCTATGTGATCGTGCAGACCTACTTAGTACAAAGTTATATTACTTAATGAATTTTAAACAGATAGGTATACAAGGTTAATATTGTTTGAGAGATAAAAGTTAAAAATATTTTTATTCGTTTTTAATGGAAACGATGGCAAACGAGCACTAAGGATAAGCGGTGTTCCGCCCATGGACACCCCTAGCCCTAGCAGGGCCGCGGGTGTGTTGCCGGCTCTTTTTTGAGTAACTTTGAGTTTAACTTTCTTTCATCATCATCAACTTATTAATTCCACTGCTGGACATAGGCCTCCCCCAAAACATGGGGGTTATTTTGCCTTAATCACCACGCTTGTCAGGCGGGTTGGTGACAGCAGAACATCTGCTGGACTCGAAAGGGCGCTGCCGCCCACCCTCCGGTGAAGTGTCCTTTAGTCGCCTCTCACGACATCCCATAGGAGACTGGTTAACCACACGGATTTAACTTTCTTTACGTTTCACTATTTGAACCTAAGAATGTACATTCTTAGTTTAGATAATTTATAACGCTCCTATTTTTGTACTTGTTTCAGATGTAATGCTGTTAATGAATCTTCGGCTAACTATTCGGGCGCTGGCGCTGTTAAGCATGCTAGCGCCCTCGCTTGGCGATGGAAACATAGGTAGGTCACTTGAGTCGTATCTGTTTTAATTGATTTGATATGTATAAATAAAGTTATGCATCAGTTAAACATAGTGAAAAGTCCGCTGCTTAGGTAGTGTTATGTATTTAGGCTCTTTATAGGCATGAGGCGTCGACGCCCGAACGGAAAAACAAATAACAAGAAGTCACGAAATCAATACGGTCTTGCTTACTGATAGTTTTATTACCAATACAATATTGACTTCTTTAACATCCTACTTATAGTTTTAAATACGATAATATATTTTAATTTGATTTTTTATGTATATATTTTATTTTATTGTATATATTTTGAAATAGATTTACCGAAAAATTGAGAATTGAATTGAAAATCATATCCATTAAAAAGAAACTTGAAATTCAACGAACGTTTTCTTACAAACTTAGACTTAAACGATTTCAGAACTTGAAACTTAGAAGAATAACATAACTCTTAAGCTATTAATTATGGTTTAATCCAAATTAATCATTCACCAAATTAATAAATGGGTTAGTTAATAAAATGAGAAGACAGATTTAAGTCCGTCAGTTTATGAGCTCCGAGTTCGAAGAATATTTAATCTGTTATTACGTCATAAATAATAATGTCTACGTCCTGATAGATCCTCTTTCATATTATGTACATATTATCTAATGACTATCGCTTAATAGAAATCTGGTTAATCTAGTATTCATTTATTTTTTTGATATGAAAATATACAGTAGGAAATTTATTGTAAATTTCAATTGGTGGCTATATAGCTTTATATCAGATTAAACTATTGTGTAAAAATTTGTTTTATACTTAAATGTTATATAATTTCAGGCTGCTTGTTCAGTTCAACTTTATGCATTGAAGGCGTGGAATGGTGCTACGATGGTAAATTTGACTTAATTTTTATTTAAGTGAAAATACTTCGATTTATGTATATAGAAGACTGATTTTTTATGGTATGGCGAACATAGCAGGCAGGTTTTCTATAGAGTTGGAGAACACCGCCGCCCATGTACAACCGCGTTACAGTTTGCGCATTGGTTGTGTTGCCGGCTTTTTACGCCACTTTAGCGGTATTTTTAAGAGCAACCAATGTCCTCACTTACTCAGCGAAACACGTAGAAGCACCGTTTCAAATATAACTACTATTTCACGTTGAGTGTGAACCCGTGGTATCACATCAACGTGGTATCCCACGGGAGAAAATTCCGTAGTAATAAGGTTTATATACCTATCGATACAGATATTTGTTTATACGGGATTTGAGTATAAACTACTTAGTCGTGGAGGCATTTGTGATTTCTGATTGTGTCGTGACCCTACTTGAATTAAATGCACATAGCTTGATGATAGCTTTTCCATTAAATAGATAAATATTTTTGTACAGATTTCGCCTTTGGAAAATGCATTCCGATTTATGAAAAGGACATAGAAGAGGGATCGCTGTATCAGTAAGTGTTTTCGTCGTTTTTTTCAACTTTTTATCAACTTGCATATTATTCTTTTCATTTAGGAAAAAAATATCTAGTTTTGTGTATTTCTATATAAATATTTTCTTGCCACAGATATGATATGGGATCCGGTCAGCTGCAGTGGTTTGAGAGCGAACTGCAGCGTCTTGGCACGCGCGGATATCTTTGGGAACACGCGTATACGCAATGTGTTCTGCAAAGTATGCTGTACGCTTTACGTCAGGAAATGTGAGAGAAAAACCTTACATTAATTTAAACATACAGTAGAAGCATATGGAGATATTAAAGTCATTGGTGTAATAATTTTATGTTTTTACAGGGATCCGGCGAAAGTGAATCCTAAATTATGCGAACAGTTTGCTGATCCCAAAATAACTTCTGCGCCCATCAATGGAGTTGAAATTACAGATGTAGTAAGATTTTTTGTATTTTACCTTATTTTCCTACTATTAAAAACAATTATGTAACTATTTTTGGTAGGTTGAACCGGACGAGACAGCTTACATTCGATTTACGCCAAATTCCTTATTAGATGAATCGGACTATGCCAATGAAGTGTTTAATCCACCATTGACCCCAGATAACGAGCCCATACAATATTTAGTACCAGAAGGTATGTATATTTTCTAAGTGACAATTAGTAATTTTAGAAATATCTTTTTTTAATAATATATGTATAATATTATATATTTGTAAATATATTTTTTACCTTATATGTTTTCTTATTAGGCAACATTGATTTAGCTGTGAAAGATATGCCAACTGACAGACTGCAAGATCTGATTCTAATGAACGGAATCGAAGAATCTCCAATAGTACCTTTCCAAGGATTTCGAGAAAGACTACAGACTGAATCTAGATTGGGAAACCCAGAAATAGACGCCAATGATTTTGTAGAAAAGGAAAAGAAATCATTTGAATCGAGCAAGCGCGATCCAAATACTGAAACAAATGAATTCAGTGATGAGCAGCGTTTAGGGGCTCACTTTAGAAAATATAAAACAAAACCACCTCCGTATACGGCTGAATATTTGACTGGAAATCGATTTTTGGATGCAGAAGTTCAATCGAATGCTTTAGAAAAGTATAGACAAAGCTTTGCTGCAAAACAGTTTCCTTTTGAGTACGAAAATCCTGAAGATATATCTGAATCAAGAATTTATTTCAATGATGGTGGGTTAGAAGATGAACTAACTGACACTGGAAGTGGCGATTTAGGTAGGTACATTTAAAGTGAAGAAAAGTTTATACAGTTTATGAATTATAGATGTTAATACATTCAATTTTGTAGGGAAAACCAAGGGCAAATATGATAAGAATAACATGGCATACTTGATGGATTTTTGGCATGAAATAACTGGATCAAAAGTCAAGCCGCAAGCTACTATTGCAGCAGAAGGGGGACCACTGGGCCCCGATGAATTGCAAGGTTTGTGATTTTAGTTAATCGCACAAACCTCTTGTTTATGTTGCATAGGCTATGCAATAACCGGAAATTGTCTATGTTTAAATTATCCTTTTTTATCCATGTTTTCTGTTTTTCATTTTCTTTTTTACTTAGACGTACCATTGTACCGAGATCAGGCTTAGGCTGCTACATAAATCCTGACGCTGTTTCAGGTGAAAATTCCAAATTTTATCTATCTGAAGACTTCCAAGATTTACTTGATAGAGAATTGGGATTTAAACGTAGGGAAAGAGACGATGTTAAAAAACCCGGGCCGCGACTGGACGCGAAAGCCTTAAAGGTTATATACAACAAAACGGGTAAAGTGACAGGTTAGTGTCACCTGGCCTGAAAAATAGTGTCGGTGTGCTCAAAGGGGCTTTCGAATAGAGTTTTGCGGACGACAAAGAGCTTTGTCAACAAAAGCACTGCCAAATCTTATAGTCGCACCTACTGTATCCTTCTCAGCACAGTCTGCTTCCAAAGCACACAATCCGCATGATTCTCCACCATTCCACCATTCTTATTAAAACCCCAGTTTGTATATAATTAATTTATGTTTTAATCTATTCCTTTCGCTTTTTATTCAATTTGTGTTGTTATCGATGGTGTTGGTAGGCGTGTTTAGATCAATGTGCTGTCTGAAACGAAAATTAAAATGACGTCAGGTGTACGACACAATAACAAACGTATTTTACAGCAAACGCATGTCTTATCTGTGTCTATAATTTTTTATAGTATTAGCCAGACACACAATTAAAATTTACTAAAAGATTTGTTTCTTTTTTAGAAAGTGAGATCCAGACGGGAAAAGTACACAACCACAATGAGTATCAGTATGATCCATCATATGCCTTTGTAAAATTTCAAAATAGGTACAAACTTAATATAATTTTACACGAGTTTTGCATCATACTTAGCATAATAATCTTACTCTTCCTGCCTCAGATTCCTTACAAACTGGGAAAAAGGTATATCTTTCATTGCAAGACTCGAAGAAATACTCGGCTTAGACAAAGATACTTTTACTAACCCACGGTAATTCTTCTGCTTATTAAATTATACATAGAGATAATTAACGATAGCAAAGTCTTCGCTAAATTTATATAATTTTGAATTCAGGGTTGATCCAACAGAAGTAACATTTAAAGTAGAAAAGAATAATAAAGAATGGGACGCTGAAGAAGTTGCAAGGCAGATAGGTAAGTTAAAGACGCACACTCAATATTTCGTTTTATCAATACAATTTTAAAAAAGTAATAAACTGATTTCGTTACAGGGTTCATTAAAGAAAAAGTAAGGAAGGAAACAGGTGCCCAGATCATTGCTAGTGGCATTGGGGATAGGGTAAGTGATACAATAATGTCTGCTTAATCTTGCGTGTTGAGTCTCGAGATACGATCGTAATAAATATTGTTTAATCTCTTTCAAAACTAGAAAAATATAAAGCGATTTTTCAGACTCAATATCATGTGATGCGACATGACATGCCACGAGAACCTCAATACTTCGGACTGGAGCTACCAGTGTTATTGGCTTTATTAGGAAGTCTGGCTGTATTAGTAGGTAATTGAAGATTTTCTTTGTTTCATGGAATTTCATTCCCAATCGAAGTATGTTTTTTTTTCAGTATTTTATGTTATTTATTTATTGACATACTAAACAGGAATTACAGGGAAGATCCAACTTTGAATCGTATAACATTTGCTATAGATAAAATAATAAAACAGATATGTTTCTGCCAGACTAGCTATTCTGTAACGTCACTTTTATAAGTAATTTTTTTATTCTAGTTGGCGTCGTCGTGTTTGCAATTCTTTTGAAACGTGATATGAGTTCAAAGAGGAAGATGCAAGGACTGTCTTCTGCTGCTGAGATCGATGCAGAAGCAACTCGGGACTATCAGGTAGTTGTTATCACGACCAATTTTTTGTATAGATAATCCAATAAGTACTATCCCGGTATGAATACTAAACTTTTACATGAAAATATATTTATCAGAGATATATACGAGAGGTGATAGTTATTTCTTTAGATATAGATACGTGTAAATCACCCGTTGGAGAGCCTTGCTTTAGCATATGCTGACGCACTAATTGGGCCGGCTCTTCCGAAGTCATATCGGGCTAACAGCATACTCAACGTGAAACGGTACTTGTACTGTGTTTCACTGAATGACCGAGAATATCGGAGGCCCTTAAATATGTCGCTTGAGTAGCATAAAGAAGCCGGCAACAAAACCAATCCGCGGAATAAGGCGCAGTTGTCCATGGGCGGCGGTGTTCTCTTACCATATAAGAGACCCATCTGCTCCGTAGTCCGTAGTCGCTATATTATATAAAAAGGAACATTCCTCTATGCGCCAATTTATATAAAATTATACCCTTTTTACAAGGAACTGTGTCGTGCTCGTATGTCTGGCAAGATGACAGGTCAACAGACCCCAGCACCACACCCCACGGAACCTCCACAACGTATTACTTCGCTATCCCGAGAACCTGATGGGAACTCGCCTTCCACGCGATCGAGTACTTCGTCTTGGTAATCATCACCTTTGCCGTTCCTTTCTAATACAGTGACAGCTTCATGACACCTCACTTTCAGCTTTTATACGCGGTGATAGTGTTTTGTTTCCTGGTTATTTGACTCCAGATTACATGTGTTGCACTTCTGTCTTATTTTTTTTATCGGAATGTAGAATAATTCAGGCCAACCGATTTCAATAAAAATTCATTTTTACGTGTTTTTAATGACAAAAATGTTAGCTTATATTATTCTAAGGCACATTACTGTAAAAATATTACTTGACGATTATCAACATATTGCCGTAACGTTCTTCATCACGTCACATTATACCACAGAAAATAATAATTTACAGGAGCGAGGAGCCCGCTTTAACAAACATGGACATATCAACTGGACACATGGTTTTGGTATGTTTCTCAAAACTTAATATGAATTCTTAATAATGATGTTATGTCTAGTATAGCAGTGAAAGTAGTCTTTCACTCTTTTCAATCGTAAAATTATTTAAATTTGTTTTTATTTTTAAATTACGGTAAACTTACAGCTAGCATTGTTTAACAGTACAAAAGTTAATAAAAAGAGTGGCCAATTAAAAATTTACACAAGTATGTATATAAGCTATTAGAACCGTTTACAGTCGAATTTGCATGTTTTTAAGTAAATCTTATATTTTCACGATTTATATAAATACATAAAGGTACGTTGTCTGTGTCAGGCTTACATGGAGGATCACTTGCGTAACAAGGATCGTCTTGAGCAGGAATGGAAAGCCTTGGTAGCTTATGAAGCCGAGCCCAACACCACAACTGCTGCCGTCAAGCCAGATAACAATGAAAAGAATCGCTACGCCCATTGCCTACCTTACGACCACTCTAGAGTAACTCTCAACCCTCTGTCCAACCATCTCGGTTCTGACTATATCAATGCTTCGACATTAGTGAGTATGATTAGCCATTCCTATAGGGAACTAATATAAGTTCAAAAACAATGCCTACCTTACGACCACTCTAGAGTAACTCTCAACCCTCTGTCCAACCATCTCGGTTCTGACTATATCAATGCTTCGACATTAGTGAGTATGATTAGCCATTCCTATAGGGAACTAATATAAGTTCAAAAACAAACTCAATTTTAGTGTTATGAGAAATAAATTTTATTTACATAATTGTATTGAACGAATTTTATACTATAATATTTTTTTTAGTGAAAATCGGAAGATAATATAACGAATAGCAGGCTCCTAAGATAAGCGTTGCACCGCCCATCTTTACTCCTAGCTTCTGTCAGATAAATATAACTTTAATGCTTTTTCAATAATTTTCAGACCGATCACGACCCGCGAAACCCAGCTTACATTGCAGCATCTGGCCCCATGCCCCACACGTCCTCTGACTTCTGGCAGATGGTGTGGGAACAAGGGAGCGTTGTTATGGTGATGCTCACACGACTCACGGAAAACGGTCAGCAGTTATGCCATCGGTACTGGCCTGAAGAAGGATCAGAGCTCTATCACATCTACGAGGTAAACTTGTTAAAAATGATATTAATTATATAATGTAATAAGCAGGCTATTTTTAGACAAAAACAATTATATATAGATATATAACCTCCAACCATATTTTTTTCTCGTTTTTCTTGTCTAAAATCTTACTGTATTAGTAATATTAAAAATTCCCTTCACCTCAAGATTTAAAAGGAGTGATGTTCCGTAAAAGGATAATTTTAGAATTATAATATTATACAGGTCCATTTAGTGAGTGAGCACATCTGGTGTGATGATTACCTGGTCCGTAGTTTCTATTTGAAGAACCAACGAACTAGCGAGACTCGTACGGTGACCCAATTCCATTTCCTCTCGTGGCCTGAAAACGGAGTACCATCTTCCACTAAAGCTTTGCTTGAATTCCGAAGGTACTTAAAACTTGAGCTTATGTTATTATTTTATTTCTTTACCTCTTCTTTACCTTCTTTACCAAATTTGATAGTATTTTTTAACATTTTAAGTCTTATTCTTGGGACTTTATTGCTTTTCATGACTATTAATTATTTTTCTTTACTTTCAGGAAAGTGAATAAGTCGTACAGAGGACGATCCTGTCCCATTGTTGCCCACTGCAGGTACCTACGAATAACATTTTCATTTTTCTATCGATCTTCGAATACGAGGGCTGTAAAAATCATATAGAACTCGTAGGACGTTTTACTTCTAGTTAGAGGCACTTTTGTATGTGTATAAAATAAATGACTACTGCTACTTATAACCACCATGGTGACCATGTCCCCATGTCATCAAAAATAAGTATAGAAAAGACCGAAGAAAAAGAAAAAGGGAGAGGTTAATAGTGCTTACGTAATACTTAAACGGCCTAATATCAACAGCTTATTACTTATCAAAGGGAATCTAAACAAAACAATTACTGTAGTTTATGGAACTCATAGAAATTTTAAAAGAATTTAATCGTATTTTCACTGAGATATACACATCAATATTTGCAATTTTATTTATTAATTTGCTAGTGATGGTGCCGGCCGTACTGGAACCTATTGTCTTATCGATATGGTCCTAAATCGAATGGCGAAAGGCGCGAAAGAGATTGACATAGCAGCGACGCTTGAACACATCCGCGATCAGCGCCCGCGCATGGTCGCCACCAAACAGCAGTTTGAATTTGTGCTCATGGCTGTCGCTGAAGAGGTAATGTTGATACTGCCCAACCAAGATGAAGCGGTATGAAATAATTAACTACATCTGCTGATTTCACTTTTGTATAGTTAATGTCATTAGTGATCGTTGAACATTGAACAATTTTACACAGAAATAGCCGGTCTTAAACAAAACATTATAAATTTGTTAAGATTTATGGAAAAAAAACTTGTTAAAATTAACATGTTCCATAGTCATATTAAACCATATTTTTGATTAATTAGATTTAATTGCACAGGTTCATGCAATTCTCAAAGCTCTGCCGGCACATTTACAACAGCTACAAGAGAAGAAAGACAAGGAAAAGGACAAAGATGGCTCTGAAAAGGAAAAAAACAATTGAAATATTACGCACCGATTTATTTAATGCTTGTTCATAGCAATTTTCTCTAGGTGTTAGAGAATTTCGCCAAAGAACTGTTGAGGCCCTAATATTAATTTTTCATTGCAAGACTGATGAGTCGTGGTTTATAACAAAGTTTCTGGTGACGTTTGAAAATTGCGAAATTCTCAAACACTTTGAATAAGTGTTTTATTCGTCGTATTGTTTTCTATATTGATACTTTTACGTATATGTATCACATATACGTAAAAGTAGTAATTTTGTAAACTTATCTCAGCTTTTAACCACCTGAACGTATGTTTATTTGTCAAAGTTAATTGTGCTATAGTTTATTTTAAAAAATCTATTTTTACACGGTCAATTGTTGGGGTGTCTACCATTCTGCTATACCTATCGTTGAACCATGTCTATTTTATTTTTATATATCGACCAAAAGCCTATAACTAAAGATAAAATGAAGCATTTATTTACTTAGCCATTTTACAATGCTAATCACTTTTAGTAAATAGGTATTTACTACTATTATGATGTGGTCTAGTCAGTAATTATTTTATAATTTATTATATACCTGCAATAGCTAAAATACTGATATTTTATTAAAATGTGTGTTAAGCCGCATTTGAATCTACGACTGGAACATTTAAAACACCATTTGTTTTTTTTGATACTAAGGCAAATTCAAATATATATTTTGAAAATTAAATTTATAAATAATTAAAAGTAGCCTTTATCATTTCTACGGAATGCCAAAAAAATTGAAAATGTGGCTTAATGCATAGATTAACGTAGCTAGTACGTATAAAGGTATATCATTTTTCAAAACTTTGTTGGAAACAACTTTTTAACAAACTTTCTAAACTCCTACTTCTTACCATCACAATGACTAAATATAAATTTAATTTTGTTGTTATATAATACGTTACCCCTTTATGTAATACATAGGACTCGATGTACTTAGAAGAAATTCTTACCACTATCATATCCATACAAACGGAATACCTGATATTTATATCAGATTATATAAATATTTACATACTATGCAGGAGAAAATTCGTAAAACGATCTGTGTATATCTAACAAGATAAATTATTGCATATTTTAAGAAAATGTAAAAAAAAAAAAAATTCACCCATGATTGTAGTTTAGATATAAGAGAAATTATATTTAATCGTATTTCTGTATGAAATTATATGTAGTTTTATGTGAATCAATTGATATAATTGTTTTGATTATTATTAAAATGTTTTAGGGATAATGTTACTTCAAGTATCGTGTATTAAAATACTGACGTCTTTACACTTATCCCTTAGTGCAAGACTTGGTAACAATTATCCAGATACAGATTTCGTGAATGTTGTATAGTTATACCCTCCCTGATCCCACATCCAATACATCCAATATTAATCAGAATAATTTAAAGAATTTAATAAAAATGAAATATCAGTAACATACTCTGAGCGCATTGGTGAAGGTGAAGAACTCAACTCGAGACTTGCACATCTCAAGAGTGCGAGGCTTATTTAGTTCCGGTATCTCTCTGAACAACAAAATATGAAATAAAATAATTATATTATATAGTAATAATATACAATAATAGGTTTGTAATTGTAAGACAGGCTGGTTTACCTAACTGTACGTCATTATTGCGTGGCGAAATATATAGGATAAAACCGACATGCGTATCATTAAGGCATTCATTATTCTTTAAAATGAGCTAGGTGCTTATAAAACTACTTTACTTCTTTTTAAAAATAGTGGTATTTTAAAAAATTTAAGAAATCGGTATATAAAAGCAAAATATGAATTAAAAGGAATTTATCAAGATGTATATGTATGGTAGTTTTTTATAATCTATTACGAGTGGATACATCTTCTTAATATATATAAATCTCCTGTCAAAGTTGTTTATCCGCGATGGACTCCTAAACCTCTTAACATATTTCGTTCAAATTTGCACGCAATATGCACTTTGTTCCAACTTGAGAGATAGGATAGCTTAGATCTTTAATTATAGTCGCAATTTTATTTTATTGCAAATAATTTATCTATAATTAATTGCAGTCACAATTATCCGTTAACTCCAAAAGATTCTAACAGATGTCGATACTTTTCGACTGGATTGAGTAAGTAATCAATAGTTGGCACTGCCATGTTAAACCGACAACC
>DWCF01003470.1:0-19528 GCA_018230265.1 Delias oraia
TTAAGAATGTAATTTTCCATTATTCGCTTCCCTTAAATTGTGAAGAAAGACGAAAAGTTTGTTGAAAACTTATTATAGTTTTACATATAAAACCTAGAAAATACACCGTTTAGTAAATAATATGACGTTCGTTATTGCGATACCGACAAAAATCTAGGCCTTTTATGCTAGCTAGAATGCCATAGATAGAAACACCCATACACACTTAAAACTTATAATAAAACGGTTGCTTTGATAATTTTATTTATACTCTGTTAGTGCATAGATATCAATGTAAGTATATAAAATAATAGATGAATATTTTGATATGAAGCTAACCGCATATCCGTTTTAGATATTTTGCGTTATGCTTAGTATTTTATACCTATATGTCTAGAATACATGCAAATAATAGTTCACTATTTAATCTGGTTATTATTTTATGGTTTAGATAGTTTATATGGTAAGAGAATATCGTCACCCATGGACAAACGCACCACAGTCCACCTTTTGTTGTTGCTGGCTTTTTAAGCGGCATAATTTCACCGGCTTCCGATATGCTCACGGTACAGGTATTGTTTCATTCTGAGTATTCTTTTTTAATGGTATAGCGGACACTGGAGCAGACGAGTCTTCTTTATGGAAAGAAAACACCACCGCCCATTGACAACGACGCCACAATCGACGCATTGGTTGTGTTGTCAGCTTTTTATGCCACTTTAGGTCGTTCAATATCCTCACTCATTCATCTAAACACAGTAGAAGCACCGTTTCAAGTACAACTTCAATTTAATGGTCAAGTATTATGTGAGCCCGTGGTATCATTTCGGACATGCGGGCACAATGAATGCGTTAGCATATGCTAGATCATGGTTCTCCTACGGGTGCGACAATGTTAAGACACTCGCCTGTGGCCTGCATATTGCCACTTTAGCTTGATAATTCGGCACGTTCATAATTGGGACGTCCACCCACAAGGAGGACAGCCGATCTTATAAAGGTCGCCGGTAAACGCTGGATGAAGGTCACCTCCGATAGGTATGCAAAAAAGGGCCTATGTTCACAAGTAGACGTCTTATGGCTGAAATTATGATGATGATGACTCTATACTTCTAAAGTGAAGTGCTTCGTGTGTTTTAATTTTATTACGTTATTACATTGGAGTTGTTCCAAAATATATTAATATAGATAATCAAAAACACCTTTCCGTTATGTGACGACGTTGACGGTTTAACTATAAATATCCGAACTCCCAATTAAATAAGCTTTATTACGAGCTAAAACTTTTTTATTTTAACGAATATTTTTTAATCTATTTATAATAAACAATTAAGGTAAATATCGCTAAGTCTTGGATAGAAAAATTAACTATTTTAAATTGTAGTGTAATAGTAATCGCAATATAATTGAAGCACATCCTGACGCATTAATTGGACCGGCTCGTCCAAGACGGCCTAACAGAATAGCAACGTGAAGTACTGTGTTTCGCTGAGTGAATATTGGAGGCTCTTGAAATTATACTGTTCAAACGGTGTAAAAAGCCGTCAACACAACCAAAGCGCGGGTTATGGCGCGTTATCCATGAGCGGCGGTGATCTCTTACCATAGGGAAGCCTCGTCTGATCTGTTGCCCGCTATACCTATCTTAAAAAATGAAATACAGCCGTCCGTAAGAAATAATGCGGGGAATTTTTTCACACGGGATTATACCACAAGAATTATGAACGTTTGATTTTGCAAGTAAACATATTTCGATTACATCATCGGCGTACTGACACGGTTTGCATCTTTTATTTATGTCCCATAAAACTGTGTAAACTCTACAATTAGAAAGACATGGCACAGTTTCTTCTACAGATGCGGCAACGAAATGCGACATACATTTCACTGGAACACACGAATGACAATTTTTTTCGACTTGCATATATTTCAATGAAGTCTATTTACTAACTTTATAGCTACAGATTTGTATAAACCTAATTATTGCTTAAAATGCATCGGATGTTTGCCACCCCCATTTAAGATGGATTATACTGCCGTGATGCCGAAAAAGGGCACAACTAACACTTTTTGTCAAAATGAGTTGTATACATATTCAGAATTTTTGTGAATTTATAGCTACAAAATCGACAGAGATAGCATAACCTTACAGGGCACAACTGCAACATTTTTTAAGTTTTATTACAATGAAAAGGCATATTGTGAGATATGACTTTTAATTCACCCATTTACTATTAATATATTTTTTGTAAAGGACATAACTGACGTACGTCAAATATAAAAGGCTTATGTGGCAATTTGCTTATTTTTATACGAACACTAAAGCAATAATATAACTTAACCAAATAAATATTATCTTAAAATAACGATTTGCTAGTAAAAAGTTAATTTAAAATAATATTTAGTAAGTTATAAGAAGCATAACGAAATAAATATTATACTAACTACAACGTCTGCTCAAGGCAGCAACTATAAGAGGGTGGCCATATTTAAAACTAGGTACATTCTCGTAATTATTTTAACGTCTCAACATAGCGCACGAAACTCAATAGAAAATTAATTTTAATTCAAGTTTAAAATCTTTGCTTTTTTACATACATCTTCAGTTTATTTTCTGTGCCATATGACTAAATTTTGAGATATATTCGCTACAATTTTGCAATGATTCGTAAACCTTAAACGGAATTTACAAGTATATATATAAGAACGTAAAAAGTTGAAGTAAGTGTCATTACCTTAATAGAGCCTGTAATACCAATGTAGACGTTCTTAGTAATAGTCTTTGTAGCACTAAAAGTACTTATTAGCTAAGGTGGTTTGGTTATAGTTAAACAGGTGGCATCATTTATATTTTAAAATATGGAAAAACGTATTACAATGATCAAATAAGCAACTAGCAGAAAAATTAAATAGAGCCATAATTACAATGTGCAAGTACTTTCTTGTACATATATAATTTATATTTATATATTTTTAATATAAAAATGGCAGGCAACTGAACATGAGGCTCACCTATGATAATTTCACAAATTTGGGCAACCCAAATCCCAGCTGGGCAGAGCATGCGTTGCCGGGTGTTCTCCTTAACAAAGGGATTGGCAGGCTCTTTTGATATGTATATAGATTACACAACTCACGGTTGCATGCTCGACATTGCTTATTATGATTTACCATAATCTTTTTAAGGGGTAAACCTATTTATCTGCTAAGGGGCCGATCATTAATCACGTGATCTTTTTTTTAGTACTATTTGCCTCCTCTCTCCCCCCTTTGGTTTTAAATACAGGCATAAAGTATAATATTATTTTTCGTTTAGAAGTCGCGTGTATTAAAACCACGATTTTTTATTAATTAATATAGAAAATCTAATCTAAAATAAATGAAACAAAAAAATAAATACAATCCTACTAGAACTTACTCGACCCTCTTGCGATATTTCGTTATTTTTGTTAAAACTCTCTCAAGCATCACATGATTAATAGAGGGCTCCTAATTTGTTCGATTTTTTTCTATTATCTGTGCCTTCTAGATTTCATGAAAATAACTGTAGCATTAATGTGATCAGAATACGATAATTACCTGGAACTTCATGTGAACGCACAACAGGCACCCCTCTGTTGGAGAAGGTGTAAGCTGTCTTCGTCCCGAATTGTAGGTAGGGCTCCGGATCGACGGAATGGCATGTTTCTAGTGTATCTTGACCTCGTATCACACCAACCAGGGCTACTACATTGAATATATACCAGAGCATTGTTCTGAAAATAATGAATTTATAAGTATTTTGTTTATTCTATAGCGGACAACGGAGCAGGTGGGTCTCCTATATGGTAAGAGAACACCGCCGCCCATGGACAACCGCGCCACACTCCGCGCATTGGTTGTGTTGCCAGCTTTTTACGTCACTTAAGCAGCATTTTTAAGGGCCTTAGATATCCTCACTCACTCAGCGTAACACAGTACAAGTACCATTTCACGTTTAGCATTCTGTGAGTCCGTGATATCACATCGGACGAGCCTGCCCATTTAGTGCGTCCGCATATGCTTCAACATGGCTTTCCCACGAGATGTATGTAGTAAGTACATTGTAATTTTTATTTACTGTTACATTAAAAGTTACTGTTATATAGGCACCTTAAAAACAAATGAAACTATGTCATGTTTTCTTTTGATATTTTATGAAATTTTCGAAAAGTTGACTGTAAAAGTTGCATTAATAACTTTCAGTATTAGGAAAAGTATGTATTGTATATATGGGAATGTGGTATTACTACCACTTCATAGTGGTATTTTCGTTTGACACATTTTTTACCAAATCAAATTTTACCCTAACCTACGGACGGCGAAGTGTCAGTGGAACTTAGTAGGCAGAACATAAAAATATAAACGGAATGGATAGCTTATTGTTTGTTAGAAGAATTCGGATAAAAATACCAAAGATTTGCACATAAAATTGAATTATCTTATAATTCTATTATATACAGTAAAAAAGTAAATTATGATAAAATAAATAGCATTAAACTAGTATATGACTATTCATTTAAACAGAACGACCATACGGGATCATTTAAATGAAATATTTATTTAAAATTGACAAGTGATGTCATGTTTAAGTCGATTGATTTGAGAAAAACATGTCATTTGATCCTATAGTTAAAGTTACAGATCACATAACATAAGATAGCCGAATGTACAAATCTTCTAAGAAGACTATTATTTATTTTATAAATATTTCGTGCTATGAGAATAGGTACAACATTTATAATTTTCTATAATCAAATATTTTATACAGAGAAAGTGATAGAATATTCATATTTCAAGTGAAACATTTATAATTAATAGTGTATTTAATAACTAAGCAAAACTACTGTTTTACTTTGACTACTGTCTACATAAAAGAATTTCGTATGAAACAACAATAAAGCATAAAATTATAATAATGTCGATGTAATGACTAATAAATTGTGAAATATATGTATAATCAAGTATGCAAATGTTTTGCATATAAATGCAATTCTGTTTCCATTATTTTATCAGGCCAATTTGTTGATACATATTTTAAAAGTCCTAGGAGTTCTGACAGTTACGTCAGAGAGCTTCCACCTATTTCTTACTCATTTTTTTCAATAATATAATTTCGAGACACAAGATTGGAGTTAGACCCCTCCCCGTGCCGTTTTGTTAGTTGAAAATGTTATTTCGTTGGCAATTATACGGGATCAATCTGGATATTGTAATATGAAAACTTATTTAACAGCGCATTTTGAGTATACAATCAATAATTTTTGTATATAGTATAAATAAATTGCAATGAAATTTGTAAAAAAACTTAAAAATCTATAATTTTAAATATTTTACTTCTTCGTGCATATACATTATTAAAAACAAAATATAAGAGGATAGTAAATATTATTAATTTACAGGAATATAACGTCAGAGACTAACAGCTTTACGGAATTACTTAGTAATAACATAATTTTCGAATATTATGATACTATATTTAATTATATGTTTTATAGATAGTTTTTTGCATTTGTTAAAGTAGGTTGGTATATTATCCAAGGTAAATGCCGCACCTTAGACCGTAAGTAAGAATTCTAATGAGCGGAAATTTTTTATGAGGTAATTTAGATAATATAAACATTTACATACAATAAAACTCACATAGCTTGAACACAAAACTTATAAAGTAATAAAATAACACAGCACCTTGACGCGGGAAGGATTATTATTTGTGGAAAGCGCTGAGAACGTGGCACTCCGCGGAGATTTTAAGCGCGAACTGGTAGCGAAACTTGCCTGGGTGGCCGTGTGGAAAAATTTTGATCTCGCGTGTATGATGTAAATGTTACTAAATTAATTCATAAATCGATTTTTTTTATTTAAAACAGAGCTTGTATGCATTTTTTTTAATTTTCAGATTAGTTTCGTCAAATTCACTTGTTTTCAGAACACGATTTTGATTTTTTTTACTCTTCCAGTCCTTACGGCCATTATAAACGTTTTGTTTAGATTTTTTAAAAGTATTTTTATAATAATAAATAAGTTTTTTTTATATTTGCATAGATGTTTAATTAATTTTATTTACCAAACGTAATGAAAAACAACGTTAACTGGTCATACTGAACAGTTTGAGGCTTTAGTCGGTAACTGATGTTTGGATATGATCATTAACGGGTGTGGCCGTGAACCTAAATAATGGGTTCCTCTGACAAATTAACATATTTTACATACAAAAACATAAATGGAATTGAATTTTTAAGCTGAAAAACATTCGCATTTCCCAACAATGCACCAGTTTCGCGAAGAGAATCAATTTGTTAATGGTGCTGTATTGTGTTACCGAGTAATAATATCGCTAATAAGTCAAAAAACTATTTAATTTACGACATAATAGCAACTTATATCTTAAAAACTTCATCGTAGCCAGCAATATTTTGTAGGTTCGCCATATTTTATCATATTAGGATGAGCCGTAATCCTCCCATGGAAAATCCTAACCCGGCTGAGCCGCGGGGATCTTAATATCGTTTCAAAGTCAAAAAAATTGTTTTAATTTGGGACCACATAGCCACTTATGAATGTCTAAACATTTCACCATAGTCAGCAATGGGGTGTGCGTTGCCGGCATTTTGGGTATAGTATGAAACTACAAAGCTGGCATCGTCTATTTCTGGTGATAGGTCGTCCTCATTACCTATTACTGATTACTAGGTTACAAGCAGTGAATACCTTGAAAAAAACGTCTGTGTATACTGTTACCATCATCATCATCATCATTTCAGCCGTAAGACGACCACTTCTGGACATAGGCCTCCCCTTTGGACTTCCATGAATACCTGTCGGAGGCGACCTGCAACCAGCGTTTTCCGGGGACCTTTATAAGGTCGTCTGTCGATATGAGTTGTAAAGTATACTATTGCTATTAAAAAATAGAAAATCATGTTGAAAATATTTATTTTTGTATTTAAACATCGTAATTTTTTGGTTTGTTGCACAAAATATACCGAAACTATTCGACCGATTTTTATCTAAATATCAAGTAGGCCTGTTTATCGCTTAACATATAATTTTCATACCTCTAAATATTAAGACTGGTTATACCCAAAATTTTAATATTTTTGTAGTTTAAGAATAAGTAACACTTATTTTATCCTTTCTACTACTAATTTCCTATTTTATAATAACAATAGTAGTTTTATTAAAACAATTTTTATATAGAAGAGCGGACAACGGAGCAGGTGGGTCTCCTAAATGATAACTGTGCCGCAATCCGTGCTTTGGTTGTGTTGCCGGCTTTTGATGCCACTTAAGCGGTATTCATTTAATATTGGAATTTATACTTAATCGCCCTAAATTAAAAGTTTACAACTATGTATTTAATAAATTCGGTCATCATGATTCAAATTATATGAGTCACAAGAAAATCATATATCAAAAGCACATTTTCCGTTTTCATTTGTAACACGCTAGTGTTACAGTACCGCTATAGTGTTACAAATGAAAATGGATTATAATGGATCAGAAAATGATAACAGCGTATAATATTACGTTTCCTTTTTGCTTGCCAGATATGTTTTGATCTTGTATTTATAAGAAAACATTACCATTTGCTAAATGTTATTTGTATTATGTTTGTGTATTGAGATAAAAGACAAACTATTCAGAAATATTCGTGAAATATATTTTCATAATACGACTTTAAGTCATTTATTGAATAATAATGCTCAACCAGTCCCTATCTGTTTCAATTGTTTGTTTTTTAAATAAAAATATATTTTAAAGTTATATACATGTTTAAGTCATTTTGTGCCGTGCACCACCTCTCTGTGGAAACAGCTGCCAGCAGGGGTATTTTCAAACCAATACGACTTGGGGAGCTTCAAGATAAGAGCTTACACATTCTTTAAAGGCCGAATACGCACCTGCAGCTCTGCTAGGACTGGGGATGTCCATGGGCCGAGAACCGCTTGTCCTGCTCCTGCCGGTTTGCCACCAATAAAAAAAATGATAAATACATATAACATATTTTATTTTTTCTTCAATTTTGCCAGTATCGTGATGTGTACGTAAATAAAGTCAGAGAATCAAGCAAGAATATGATCAGTATTCAAATGGAGACTTCTGAACAGGCGAGTGTCTTAGCAGTGTCGCACCCGTGGAAGAGCCAAGCTGAAGCCTATGCTAACGTACTAATTCGGCTGGTTCGTCGAAGAAATACCACGGGCTCATATTATACTCGGCTTTTTTTTGTAAATGGCTATCTTGCTGTTTGACCATACGGTGCTGACAGCTTTATCGTGGGCTTTATACTCAGCGTGAAATGGTACTTATACTGTATTTCGCTGAGTCAAAATTCAAATAGGTTTCATTTCATTGGTTCATACAAAAATTTTAACCATAGACAGTTATATATACAATATAAGTATGTATCGTCATTATAGGAAAAATTTATGGAAAAGAAACAAAAACATATACACACTATTTTAGTTACAAACTTATTATTACATAATATGTAAAAGTTACATAATTTAAAATTAATTAAATAAATATTTATTTAGAAATATATACCAAACGTTCTGTAGTCTATGACAACCTATCGTAGACTACAGAATATTATGTGAGTCTGTAATGAGCGAATACATCGGTCATTGACGTGTGACGAAAGGCTATACAAGTTAACATAGTGACCTTAATACAAGGTAGAAAGTTGTACAAGCTATTGTTTGACGTTTCTCTGAGCTTTAATTACGCTGATAAAAGTATGATAAGTGCTAGGGCTGCTGGCTCTTCTTGGGTTGAATACATAGTACGAACACTGAGGGCCCCACTTAGATCAAAAGACTCGAGAAGACATTGGAGCCGAGTGACGTTGGACTTCTTTTTCTCTGCTCCTCTGATTACAAAGAGGAGATGATGTGATAGATTGTCAAATTGCAGGCTGGCTCTTGAGGTAGTGAGTATTGCACTCTCGCAGTGCCGAGCCTCAGATATCCCTCCACAGGGGTATGCATTTCCTGACAGAAAAAATGGGTTACTGACTCTATCCCTCGATGCAAATTCATACTAACCGTAATAAAGGCTACTAGTAATAAATATTTATTGTGTGAGAACCATGCTGACGCACTAACTGACCCGGCTGTTCCGGTGCGATACTACGGGTTCAAAATAACAACTTGAAGCTAGTACTTCGCTGAGTGAATGTGGATATCGGAGTCATTGGGTTATATCGGTTACATGACGTAATAAGCCGGTAACACAACCAAAGAGCGGATTGCAGCGCGGTTAATGAGTGCGGGATTCTCTTACCACCAAAGACATCCGTCTGCTTCGTTATCCACAATACAATAAAAATAAATATTTTAAAACAATACAATTTTTCCAGTTATAAATAAATAAGATATGAAATTATTAGTCTAATCCGTTACCAATATATATATTGCTATTTCAATATTACCAGTATCGACCGCGTATCGATCCCACGAAGGTCGCGGGCAACCGCTGGAGCCAGATCGCTCAAGATCGTAACAGGTGGGCATCTTTCAGGAGGCCTATGTCCAGCAGTGGACTTGATAGGCTGATGATGATGATGATGATGATGATTTCGATATTCAGAGAAAATCAGAAGAAAATGCTTTTAAAAAATGACATTGGGTATTGGCCAAGAGTTAAAACAACTTAGTTTAACTTATGACGGTAAAATTGTGTAATTATGAAGTATATATAATAATTTAGTAGATTCTTTAAATTAAAATTGTTCAAGTTTATATAAAGAAATGGTACTTACGTATTAAAGCCACCGCGGATAAAATTCTAAAAAGTTTGTTTGGCTTTTAAAGTGTTTGATTTTATAAAAAATGGTTTATATTTAATCATCAATTAATTAGGTTTAGGTTGTCTTAACTTAACCTCGCCAATAAATATTTGCCGCGGTGGCGTCAATACGTATGTATCAAAGAAATATTTTGTTGGTTAGAAACAGTTCACTTCGGTCGTTAAGAAAAGTCTAGTAAAAATATTAATTAAGGAGGCAGCTTGACAACCCTGTACTTAATCTCTCTAAACATGATAAGGTGGTCTGAATTTCTTAACAAGGTTTTATTTGCATTATCAAACTTTATGCAACATGATTTTCGAAACTGCACCTTTACAGTTCTTTTAAAATAAAATGTCTTGTAAACAAATGTATATTTCTCCAAATTCCTATTGTATATGTTAATACCTATGTAGTATCAGTTGTCGACAATTTTTCATTAAAAGGGCCGACAACGCACCGCTGCTTATCCAAGGTTAGCCTTATACTTATTTGGTATCGTTTTCGTAAAAAAAATAATACTTTAATAATAAATCGAAAATGATAAAGTATAAAATATTTTTTAATTTTTCAAAATATTATTCGAACTTATGTGTATAAGCTTTTCAACCACATGATGATAAAATCACTGTATGTATCGTAGTGTAATTCTGACACGAGGAAAATAAAATAAAAATGATTTCTCACATTGTCACAACCTATCAAAGCCAGTGAACAATATGACGACCTCAATTCCCCTGTCCACTGACCCGTCAATGTTATACCTGCGGACTTTGTTTATAGTTTTAACTAGCTCATACCTCGGCTTCATCCTGTTTATCTTATGATTAAAATTATCATAATAGTCCTAAATGTTTTCCCAAGCTCTTAAGTTGATAGCCTCCCGAGAGGAAAATAATATAAACTCAGATGGTTGGGTTCGGTGTAGGGATCGCGCTAACAACCACCTCTGCCAGACTCATACCGGAAGACTTTCGACTGGCCAGGCAGCCCATTAGCCCGCGTGTCTCGCAGGCCACTCTCTTGCGCTAGTCGCGGCTGAAAATCGAATTCATGGCGATTCACCCCAAAGACCATTTTGAGCCGTAAAGTCGTATGGCCGGCAGCAAATAGCCATTCCAAAATAAAACCCAAAGTCTTAAGTTGTTTTAAAAACTCTATTTAATATATATATGTATATTTCACGTTGTTTACCCGAAATGGACTCTTAAAATACAGAACCGATCTTAGTAAAGTTCTGCGTACTTTGCAGTTCATACTTTAAAGATTTTCCGTTTGTTTAAAAATAGTAATAGTTATCTGTGTTAGTTCGATACGATTCTAACAGGTGGCGTTATTTATGCAATCATTGAATTTATAGAGATAGAGAGATTTATACAGCACCAAGGCGTAAGAAAGGGTTTATTTTACTAAGTTTAACGAAAATGTAAGTTTGCAAGTTTTTTTATAATATAGCGGTCTCCTATAAGATAAGCGAACACAGCTACTTATGGACAACCACACCACTGTCTGCGCATTGGTTGTGTTGCCGGTTTTTACGTCACTTAAGCGGCATTTTTAAGGGCTTCCGATATCCTCACTCAGGGAAACACAGTAGAGGCACACATTATTTCACGCTGTGTATTCTGTGAGCCCGTGGTATCACTTCGGACGAGCCGGCCCAATGTGTGTGACAGCATATAATTCAGCATGGCTCCCCACGTAGACGAATGAATTATAAATTAATGCCAGACTTTGCAGGGCACAGATGCTTAGCCACCATTTAGGGATACGTACGCTCTTTCTTTATAGGAATGGCATTCCATTTTGAATCTGTATTAATCTGTGTTAATTATTGTTCGTTTGATAGGTACCTTAATTAAAAAAAAGAAATCGATTTTCGTGTTTATCAATATGTTTTTGTTTTTTTTTCTAATAAATTACGTTATCTATGTATTATATTAAGCTAAACGTTGTAAAAGACATTTGGATTTTTTAATTTAAGGGTCTATATATAAAATAAAACCACGTAAGTTACTCTCAAAGAGTGTAATTATAATTATTTTGTTCTTGGAACTGGGAAAACCTTAATATTAATTAAACGCACCATAATTTTATACATGTAAATATTTTCAAATCTAAAATATCGAATTTAAACAATATATATTTGGAATAAATATATGTCGGTTAGGATCTGTGTGCGCTGTTATAAATATAATATTATGATTTCTATACCAACTATGGCACACTAACTATATTTAAATCAGGTTCTACGTATCATAATCAGCATATCCAAGAATAAAATCAGAAATATTTAAAAAAGTGCGTCTAAACACTATGTATCCTCGGCTAAGTAATTAATGTAATAATAAATAAGTTGGATTTAAAACATCTTAAAATACAGCATAAATTACTGTCACAATGCAATTATCAGAACTATATGTGAATAAATTCTATAATTTAAAAGAAATAAAACCCAATAGATAACTACACTATTATAAAAAAATTATGATGCATATTTTGAAAATATCTCCGTTTTATTAAGACTATAAAAAACCGAAGTTATCATTTATTAATCACACCTTTTTCTCTTCATTTTCTATTAAAGCGAACGAGACAGCAACAATAACATGGATAAATGCAAAATCTTTGTCTTCATAAAATAGGTATAATATTTATATAGTCAATCAAAATTACCTGTTTAGTCAATCTGTAATTTATTTATTAATTCAGGCATTTAAAATTAATCACACAAATAATAATACAAAAAAACCTTAGTGGAAGGCAGGCAGATTGTTTTTATTTAAAAAAAACAATTTTTTTACATATTGGCTTCACTTGGTGTGTTAAAATAATTCATATGAATATTCTATTGGCTCTTTGATGTTATTTTAAAAAGTCCACTGACTTTATTATATAGCCTCATGCTAATTTAATATTTTTATTATTTGATGATAAATCGATTCATATAATATGAAAAACAAATTTATGTTTCAGTAGACACACCGGAAGAACTTTCTTTCTAATAAAACAGATTTTAATAAATTTTAAGTTTTTTATAGCCATAATATTAAAATAAGTCCACAGCGCACTGGACCCGTTGTTCCTAAATACTGAAATAATCTACGCTAAATTGTACTCTATACTAAAATAAAAAAATTAATACTCCTATACAATGGCATAAGTACATATAATTAAAATCTACAATCACAACAATAGATGCTAATCCTATTTTTATTAGAAAAATAAGGCTATATAAACTTAAAGGTGCTAACAGTCTCTAGTATTAAATATGAGCTTACAAGAGGCCCGTACTCAGAAATAAAATAATACCCCTTACATACGTTACTTTGCTTATAACGCCTTAATTATTCCGTCCCTCTCTCAATTGTGTGCTTTTGCCAATGCGAAAATGAGACAAGAGCACTGATCTGATTTAACATACATTGTTATATAAGGCTAATTTCAAGCCATAAAACCAATTTCTTTAAGTATTTTCACATTAATATCAAGAATTTTGTCGTGTCCTAGAGTACGAGGCTCAAGGAGTTACTATTTAATTGCTGTATACAGTAGCGATTCGTATTTTTTTTATAAATTTAATACAAAGATAAGCCTTATTTAGATATATTAAAAAATTCCTTTAATGCATATAATTATGTCGGTAATGGCTATCGAACTAACTCAATCTGGAAGGTATTTTTCATGACGGGAAGAAAGACCAGTTCATACTTACATTGAGTCAGTACAATTGCCTATACGAACTGTAAACATTTCAGAATTGCCAAACATTTTTTGTTATTTGTATAAATTTAAACGTTTTATCATTCTTAGTGAAAAAAATTATAAAAAGTAGTAATTTCCGAAGGATAAAATAATTACATAATAGTATTTTAAAGGAGCTGGTTAAAATAACCGGATTTCGTTATGAAAAACATGATATTCACTGAAATTCTAATAAAATCATATGTTAATTCAATAAATATTGTGCTCATTTAATACATATTTTATTAAATATATCATTTTTATTTCAACTACTTTATTTCCACATAAGTCAATAAGTATCATTACTTTCTTAATGGCATAGATTTTATAAAAATAATTAAACATTCGTCTAGATAATATGGTGGTTTTAACTTTTGTAACCCTCAAATAATGTTTTCATTTGAAAAACGCTTGTAATCAATTTTAAAATGAATTCACGAAATATATTTTTGCTGAATGCAACATTTTTTTCTCGTACATTAGATTTTTAAATTGTATTCAAATACAACAAGAATTAAAATTTAAAATATTCTTTGTTTTACTAACAATCTTAAAATGTGAATCTATAAAATTGGTAAATATTTTTAGTGTATGAGCAAAGTTGATTGAGTCAAGGCGGATATAAAAATCGGTAGCTAAAATAGTTACTGCAAGTGCTATTGAGATGAATTATAACAGCGATTCCCAACCTAGTTCAACCAAGGATCCCTAGTATTTCAAGGACAGTTTTCACGGACCTTTTAATTAAATAAAAAGCATAAAAATCAGAATAGGTATTTAGTGTGTATTAGCATTTATGTATGGTTCAGAAATGACACTTCTATACTCGAGGAACTTCGGAGGTCAGCGGATCACAGATTGGGAAACACCGATTATAAGATCTCGCGTGTACTTAGTCTAAATCTTTCCGTGAAAGTTACTCCATAATGATTTATAATACTGATGATGGATGTGACCATGCCGGTCACAGCTGCACAGCCATACCCTTCCATTACTTTACTAAAATAGAGCATCTTTAGATGTGACCAAAGAATATTAACGCTATATCATATTAATCCAGCGTGAATCGTTCGCGATCTTAACAAAAATCATTTTCAAGTGGCGCGTAATAAAATAGTCCAAAAATACCTTCTAACAATTACGAAAATATACCGTAGCATTCTTAACGTCAAACTCTTTAGCCACTAGGAAGTTTTACATCGACGTCTACACACCGATAAACTGAGAACTATATACATAACGGTACACCATCCAAAATATCACACGGTACCGTCGAATTCCTTCCAAAAATATAGTCTGTATTATCACAGGCTTAGGCGCTAAGTGGCTGCGGCTTCTGAGGGGCAATTCTGTCATCGGCCGTGAAAAGCCTGTCCAGTTCGTCATCTTCATAGAACACAACGAAGTGCTCCGGTTTAGCCACAGCTTCGAATATTGAGCAAACAGATGGTTTCACATTATAGAAGTACAGTGGTTGCTGCCTCTCGTGGAAGTCGGCGGTTAGCTGCTCTATGCTCTTCGCTGCGGTGTAGTCGGCACTGTAGATGTGTGTGCACTCTATGACCACGGGCACAGAGTTGCTGGTCGCGCATTTTGTTACAAGCCGGCGCACGTAATCCACAGACGGGAACATGAGACAGCGATCAGGTGTTATCATCAGGTATTCTACTCCTTGATCCGTCTGAAATCATAATAATTTATATTTTTATATGGTATAGCGGGCAACAATGGGCTTCCTATACGTTAAGAGAACACCGCCACTCATTTACAATCGTACCACAATCCATGCTTGGTTTTGTTACCGGCTTTCTACGCCGTTTTAACGGTATGATTTCAAGGGCATCGAATATCCTAATTCACTCAGCGAAACAGTATAAATATTTTAAACTGATACTATGTGCGCCCGTGAACTTCGGACGAGCCGGCCAAGTTAGTGTGTTAGCATATGCTTCACCATTGCTCTCCCACGAGTGTGGGATAAATATACATCATATAAATACTTCAAAGAAATATCAGAAATAAACTAAATGAGGACCAATTATGAAATGAGTCATTTTATTATAAGGATTTGAAGTCAATTATATTATTTTAGCATTATGGCAATATATATTTTAAAGTAAAGTAGTTAAGTTTAATATTATATGATTATTTTGAGACATTCTTCAGAGATGATGAATTAGCAAATACGATCTATTAAACAGATGTGTACACGGTAAAATGACGGAGTTATTAAAAGTTATTTAATATTTGAGTTTTAAGTAAATGGCCATTGTTCTACTGACAGATGTTGAAAGTATTCACACAATAAATATTAGCGTATTTGCATTTCTCATACGAGGGAAGCTTTGCACTATCTCACAAACATGTGCATTTATTGGCGTAATATTTCGAAAGATGAATTCCTTTCTCTGTGGTATTATGAAATAAAAGCAATAATGAATAAAAAACTATTTGAGTATTACGTAAGCATTATATTTTTGGTTTAGCTTACTTTTAATGGAATGGGAAGGAGATCACCATGGTGATTACATCAGCAGTTGTACTTTTTATGGTATACGGACAACAGAGCAAGTGGGTGTCCTATATGGTGTTCTCTTACCATTTAAAAGACCCACCTGCTCCGTTGACCGCTATACTATAAAAAAGGGCTAGGTGTGTCCATAGGCGGAGGACAGTATTACTTTTGCTGACAAGGACCGGATTAAACTGTAATAAATCTGCTTACGTAATAGTTGAACAGCGTCTAGTATATAAAGAATATAATTGGAAACTGTTGTGTTAACATTTTATATTACGTACATATATTGTATTATCTAGTTAAGAATTCGTAGTCACGTGTCGTATCACACAGGTGGCGTTTCAAATTTTCATTACTGACCACCGTGAATAAATTGCATAGTAAATAAAATAATATGAAGTACTTGTTTTATTATACTTGGAATGCATTAAATTTTGCCTCACAATTACTGTGTTTCTACCTTTACTTACATTATATAATGTATGTTTGCAATTTTCATTAATGTGTATCTATCACCTCTATGTAAATCTATATTTCCTTTTAATTTCTGCATTCCCAGAAGATATTAGCAATTGAAAAGGGCGGGAATCAGTATTTCAGTAGCTGTCAATTATTAAACGATTTTCGACACTTGTCAGTGTACAAATATAGATTATAAATAAAGTCACGTGGTAAAGCCTGACGTGGCTACCTCTGATTTGTAATCTGTAAAACGAAAGAAAGATAATACTTACTTTTAGCATCTCAACAGAGAATTTGGGTCGCGCAGCATGATACAGAATGAAAACGATGTTAACCACCACGCCTGTCAGAATGCCCATTTCTATAGGAAGAGCCAAACATAACACAAAGGTTGTCAGGCCGGGAATCAAATCTAGTTCTGAAAATAAATAAATTACTTTAGACACAACTTGAGAAACGAAGGAAAAATCTAATTTATCTTATTATATACGCCGTGGCATAAACATGCTGAAATATTTACAGACGCAATTTGATCCGCTCGTCCGAAGTGAAACCAATATCTCAAAATACCAGCGTGAAATAGTTCTTGCACTGTTTCGCTGAGTGAATGAAATCGGAGTGAAATGTAGACGTTTTTTAAAAAAATACGTTCAAAGTGCGTAAAGTATGACAGCACAATCAAAGAGAAGATTGTGGCGCAGTTGTCTATGGGCGGCGGTAACCATAGAAAAGGCCCGCCTACTCCGTTGACCGCTTTAAAATAAAGCAATACAATTAGCAAATATAAATTACTATGTAGGTATTATATATTTTTTCATGATTATTATTATTGCCAATACACATGACGTATGACAAATTATTGGTTAATCATTTCACATTCTATGTAATAAAGCATATATTACAAATATCCGTACACAATCCTTTAAAAGAATTAATCAAAATTGGAAATACAGTGTAAACTCCATGTAACGTCCCTCAATTTAACGACAAACTCCCTAAAGCGTCGAAATCAATTACATTACAAACTATGCTCACTTCAACAATACTAATTATAATAGTTGGAAAGATACGATGTGTTACCACAAATTACGTCATTTCCCTTTAGATTTTCTTAGCGGTAGACCGCATAACATATTTGTTTCCTATACTCGAAACACAAGAGAATTAGTGCAATCAAATTTATTAGTTTAGTTGAATTTATTGGTTACATCTAATATATAAAATGTACGTGTCACAATATTCGTTCCCATATTTCTTCGAAACGGCTTGACCGATTCTTATATTTTTTTTTGTATATTTTTTTATGATATAGCGGACAACGGAACAGGTAGGTGCCTTGTATGGTAAGAGAACACCGCCGCCCACGGACAACCGCGTTATAGTCTGCGCTGTCGTTGTGTTGCCGGCCTTTTAGTTATTACGCAACGGTATTTTTAAGAGCCTATATAGTTTACTAGTGGATCCTTCAAACCCAAATATCTAATAAAACTAAAAACATTACTCTCCGTTTTTGTAGGTGGAATAAAACTATCCTATATGTAAATCCAGGATATCAGTTATTTACTAAACCTAGCTGCATACCAAATATCATGAAAATATATCTAGACCTTAAGTTATAAATGGAGTATTTAGTCTGACATTATTTTATACGTACATATACAATAGTTTGACAGTTTTATCCTAATACTACACCATGTCAAGGGTATGAATTAAATGTGTTTCAGATATATTTATTTATCTTTAAATTAGAATCTTTTCCATGTAAATTTTTACTTAATAAGCAACACGCGAAACTCGATAAGTATGTTGCAAACATCAAACAGTGTGATTCGATGTCAAACATGTAATTATCTTCTTGCTAAGTTGCCTGTGAAAATTTTTACATAATGGTGTGATAACGGGGCTTGCTACGTAAGTAACTCAAGTACTGGTATAAATAGATAAAGTGTTCTTTGTTGACAATTATTTAAGACAATTGAAACATATTCCATATAAGAATTACTTCAGAATGGAGACTGAACAACATAGAATTTATCTGAAAACCGTCTCAATGTCTTCGACTTTCAACCAAAAAAACCGAATCAAAACCTGTCAGTCTTTCAGAAGATATGGCATCAATGTTCAAAGAAAATAAATCATAGTTTGATATATATTTTTCTGTATTTGAATAAATTTCATTATATTTTTTTATTCTATAGTGGACAACGGAGCAGATGGGCTTATATGGAAATATAAATTAATTAATAATAATATAAATGTATATTTTTTTCCTATTATATGGAAAGAGAACACCGCCCCCTATAAACATCCACGCCATAGTCCGCGCATTGGTTGTGTTGCCGGCTTTTTACGGTATCCTCACTCGCTCTGCGAAACACAGTACATGTACCGTTTCACGCTGAGTATTATGGTCCGTGGTATCACTTCGGACGCGTCTGCCCAATTTGTGCATCAGCATGGCCCTTCCACGGGTTTTTCTACTCAATAACTTCGAACGAATGAATCTTATTAAATATAACTAAATTGATAGTCTTGGACAACTAAACCGTTGAAAATTATTATGTATGATGTCATATGTAGCGCTGTATATAAAAATTCTCATGTTGTGATCTTTATTGACAAACGTCATATATCATAACAGATCTTTTTCAAATTACTATATGTTAAGGATACACCAAACAACTCAAATAGACATTTGTTGATAGGGATATCAGTCCTTGATAATATGTGGCAATTGCTTGCGGTAGAGTAAATTACTCACTTTTAGCTCTCCACATCGGTTTAACAACATCATACTCCACCATGAAGAGTATAGCCGAGATGATGACAGCAGCTAGGGCGGCCTTCGGGATGAATTCGAAGTACTGAGTAAAAAACTGCAGAGCAAATATTACCATCAGACCTGAAACGAGAAGGTTTCCGTTAAAATTTCGACCGTTATTAAAGCTTATATTTTTAATTATATACGACAATGGTTCCATGATGACCGCCTTTAGACCATCGTTTTTATATAA
>DWCF01003471.1:0-19502 GCA_018230265.1 Delias oraia
ATCGCAGCGGGTGGGCGTCTTTGGGGGAGGCCTATATCCAGCAGTGGATTTAGATGGGCTGATGATGATGATGATGACTCTGAAATGGATTTTCCATTCGTTTCAACATTTGTGCTGCTTCTTTTCATTTTTATCTACTGGTAACGATGCACAATTTCACTGAATAGGAAAGCCATTTGTTTATCTGCAATTACTTGAGATGAGCCTGTGGATTGATTCTTTATACAGCTTTAAAAAAGAGCTTTCATTTAATGCCCGACTGATTTCAATCTCTCATTGAACTTTTGTTGCCTACGAAAGAAGTAATTAGAAAGAGGCTGATGGACAGTAAATATTATAAACTTTACTCTTTTTTTAAATTATGCATCGGACAATATGACTAGCAGGTTTTCTGATAGAAATAATCGTCGATTTTGGTCAATCGTGCTATCATTGTGTTTCCGGCTTTTTAACAGTAACTCCACGCACCTTTGATGGGCGTTCGGTATTGTTATGGTATAGCGGACAATAAAATAGGTTTGATAGTGGTCGGATGCGTATCTTAATACTGTCTTACTCGTGGAAGACCAACTAAGGATGAGTTTCCAATGAGAGAAAGAGAGAGTTGACGCACTGATAAGGCTGCTTCATTTGGAGTGATTCCACGGGTTCAAAAAAATAATAGTGTGAAATTTGATGCTTCAACTTTATTCCGCTGAGAGTGAGAAAATTGGAAGCCCTTAAAAATGCCGCTTAAATAGCGTAGATAGCCTGTAGCACAAGCCATGCACAGACTGTGGCGCGTTTGTCCATGAGTGGCGGTGTTCTTTTATACACTTGCTCCGTTGTCCGCTATATCATAAAAAAATCTAAAATATACCTTGCGCCATTGAATATTTATTACAGTCAATCTCAAAATATACACTATATATTTAAACTTTATGCTATATATTCATTTATAATATTATAATATTTATAATAGCGTAATCCAATACGATTTTACTTGTTCAGACACCAATGAAGGTCGGTTCAAACGAGTAATGGACGTAATAGCAAGGAAAATTCCAGTCTTCAGCGTAGACGCTCTTCAACACAGGAATAAATTCAATTCATCTTGTCTATCTTCCCGAACTTGCCTTAGCGAGAACGAGAGAGAAGAAAAATCCTTTGAAGGCTCTATATGTTCATTATATTATACATCTTAAAAACACGGAGATAGAGTTGGTTTTTGAATGAACGTGGGCATTCATACGACGTTCTTGTAACTCAATCATTTATCCTTTTACCCCGCCAGCACAGGGCGAGATATTAGTTGCATTTATGCCGTCCTCAGTATCGCCCGCTCTGATTCAGCACCGAAAATCTACAGAAATTAGAAAAATATATATTTTATATTTAATATTTGCAAATATTATCTATTAGCTGAAAAACGAAACGCGGCCGCGGTTTTTCATTTAAAGTGTGTGACGCTTGAAAAAATAAATATGAAGACGTCATCGTTCTCCCTGCGTGTTATGCGAAGGGTAAGTGATTTCACGTTATAATACAAATGAGTTATTAAGGATGAATGCCAACAGGTGCGCTCGCCTACGCAGGCGGCTGAAAGCTCTACAGGTTGGGAGCTTTCAAATCATTTTCACGGCCACACCCCTTAGACCCTCCATTTATTATTCTCCTTCGATTAAAAAAAATAAAAGTTATTAAAAACCTGACTTATAAATATCGATTAAAAAATTATTGCAAATAAATTCGAAGAGAATTCAAAATTTTAAGCGTTTTGAATCGGTTTCAAAAGATAAAATTATCGTAATTACTACAAATTTTATAATAAATCCTTATTAGATACATTTAAAGTTGACTTTAACTTCAATACATTCAAAAGTACACTTGATAATTTAATTTAAAACTTGACTTTGTATTGAAAATGTACATTGCATTAAGTATGAATAGGAGCTTGGAAAATTTCATTAAATTGGTTTTCTTCAAGGATTTTCACAATTTGATATCTAAAGCGATTTTAATAGATTGAAGAATTGTTCTCCCGAAAAACAATCTTACCTAATAATTGCTAATAAAATGAAATTCTTCTTTCTTTCTTCTTCGAAAGACTGTCCTTAAAACATTGAATGAATATATTAATCTATTACTTGACTAATTAAATTGGATTTAAAAGTATATAAACATTATTATCATGTTTATTGTTAAAATTGAATCAAATAAAAATAGAAACATTTCTTAAACAAAATGTAATAAATATGAAACTTTTTATAATGATAGCTCACTGTTATAGAAGTTATTCTTAATGAGGTTTTATAACCTCAAGTAAAGCGGATACAGATACAGATATATATTTAAAGACATATATTACGTGTTCGTTACATAATCAGGAAACCAAGCGACGCAAAAAGATTCCGAACTACAAAGTATTCGTTCGCAATTTGAAATCAAATAAGGAAGGCAAACGAAACCTGAAAGAAGCCACAAGATCATCCAAAGCTCGAGAAAAATATATTTCCAAATAGCCCATTGGCTGAAAGATAAGCTTAAATTGCTGTCGCATAATGAAGACAGAATACTTTTCCTCAGGATGGATTGGGTTACTGACTATCATTTCTTTTAATTGTAAGTAATACTAAGAATAAGAGCATAAAAATTCATAAAATATATGTAATTTAGATCATTTTTATGAAGTGCTGGTCAAGCGCCTTATAGCTAAGTGGCTTTTTAAGCCTTCCACGAATCGATAGGTATCGGGTTCGGTCTCCAGTCCAAATTAAATCGTATACCTAATTTATTCGATCTTTGAAAGAGCTTGACATTGGCTGGAAGAGTGTATAATCATTGTCTCACCAGTCGGAGAGTCATGCTGAAGAATTTGCAGATACACCAATTGGACCGGTGTGAAACAGAACCTGTAGTATGAGTGAAAGAGGATAGAGAAGCCGGCAAACACAAAGTGCCGATTTTTTTTGGCAGTGATTTTTGGAATGATTCAATAATTCTTTAGACATATTTTATAAATCTGGTAGGTCTTAGGTGACAATGCTAATTCGACCTCTAAATGTTCCTATTCTGATAGGTTTTTCTAAGATCTGAAGTAAACTTCAATAACTATCAGTAGTCTAATAGGTAATTTCAAGATTTGCAAGACTCTTGCTGCAAGACCAAGACCAATACCAGGTATATTAGCGCAAGAACAAGACTGGCTTAAGTCTTGCATTTGGGCAACACTAAACACAATCCTATTTTACATAAAAAAATATTCCAGTTTCAAATTAAATTGATAGGGTGCGTACGTGTCTAGAAATAGTATTAGTGTACTGATATTGCAAAATTTTGGTTTTAAATTTTTTTAAATTATAATATCTCATTTCAAATTCATTTTTTTACATTTTTAATATATATTTTAAAATTTAGCTTATAAACTACCTTTGATCCGCATATTTTGCTATTTTTCGAAAGTCCACATTTTGTTTGTGTTACCTGCTTTTTACGCCACTTAAGCAGCATTTGCAGGCGTCATCATCGTGCACTCAGAGAAAAAAAATAAAAGAGTATAAGTATAGTTTTACGCTGCGTATTCTGTTAGCCCGTGGTATTACTTCGGACAAGTCGGCAAAAGTGTTATTAAAACCACCAATTTTTTAAAAAAGACCTCAAAAATACCACCGCTACTAGCATGACGCTATAATAATAAATCTTGTGAATTTAATTTATAACGATAATAAATGCAATATACTACAGAAACAAATCACAGTACACCGATTCTTATTTCTGTTTGTATCACAAGGATTGCAAATCTATGGTCTATATTTTAAAAAAATTTCATACCTCTATGTAATAGTATGTATGTAGAACATCCAATCCCATTAGCTCATCGGCCATTGATTGACTCAGACGTGGAAGCAACGTCGAACAATAAATAAGCTTACATTTGATTGCATTCATAGTAAAATACTGTAATTCGTCAACAAATTTTTATACCTGTGATATTATGTTGGTTTGGAACTATTAATTTTAGTTCATATTATACAGAAATAGGTTTTCTGTTGACCTAGTCAAATTAATTAATAATAATCAATAACTTATTACAATAACCAGTTTGACAGTAATTTATCAAAATATACAAAAAATAAAGATAATAGCTCCAATTACTCCTGATGATATACATCAAGCATCAAAATAAATCAGTCGTATACGTTTTTATAATAAAATACCTGAAACGTTCATAGATAAGTCCGATAGAAAATAAAAGCATTATGTAAAGAAAATATTTAAAAGCCGTATTATATGATCGATGATAACATTAAGACAAAAACATCTGGGAAATGCCTAGCGCGGAAGCCTCCTAAACCACTTTTGTCATAGTTTTTTTTATAGTATAGCCGACAGCGGAGCAGGTGGGTCTCCTATATAGTAAGAGAACACCACCGCCCATGGACTTGTGGCTTTTAACGCCAGCTAAGCGGCATTTTTAGCCTCCGATATCGTCACTAAGTCCGCAAAACACAGTAAAAGTACCATTTCACGCTGTTTTTGAGTTTCTCTGATCCCGTGGTATCACTTCGGACGTACCGGCCCAATATATGCGTTTCCATATACATCAGCATGGCTATCTCACAGATCTTATTCAAATAATGGACCTTTGTCTAACAATTCAAAATTTTATATAATTTATGCAGTTTTTCAGATTGTCACGATTTTATAGACCTCTATTTTGCACCTATACCTCTCCTTAAATAATCGTTCTACTCGTTTAGTATTCAGAAACGGTTCATAAAATATTACTCGAGACAAAATTCCTTTTTGAACGCCATTTACGAGATGAAACCAAACTCTAGCCGTTAAATAAAATTATCATTTCAAAGTCATCGTCATAATTAGGATTTAGGGGTCAGGGTTCAAAATGAAACTTTTTGTATCTCAAACAAATAGACGAAAAATGTGATTGTATTATTATTATATATTATTGTGTGATTGAATTTGAAAATATAATTAAGTTTCTGGAGTTTTATGTTTTTCATTACAAATTTTAGGTTCTATAATTAAAAAATCATTTAGTTCAGAGATTCGTTTATAATAATATATATATATATATATATATATATAAATCAATGACACTTTTCATTGTATAAATCAAAAAAGGTTACACCTATCTGAACCAAATGTTTAGACTTTGTTTGGACTTTATAGTAGATGGTTTACGTGTAGTATACACAAAATCGATCGCAAATTAATTCAATAAATGGCGGTTCATTTTGTTAATAAGGATTTTGCTGTCAAATTGAAACTTTTTATACATAGCGAAGCATGTACCGGTCGGTAATCTAAGATAAAATTATTGCTTTTGATGCTAAGCTAAGTTAAGTTTTAACTCGCGGGGAGCCATGCTGAAGCATTAGCTAACGCTTTAATTGGGCTAGCTCGTCCGAATACCTCGGGCACACAGAATACTCAGCGTGGAACGGTACTTTCACTGAGTTTCGTAGAGTGAGTGAAGATATCGGCGGACCTTAAAAGTGACTCTTCAGCGGCGTAAAAAGCCGACTACACAACCAATGCGCGGACTGTGGCGCGGTTATTCATGGGCGGCGGTGTTCTTTTACCATATAGGAGACTAACCTGCTACGTTGTCCGCTGTAGAATAAAAAAGGAGCTATTTCAATATTCCTTTAATATATTTTAAATATTGAATTTTAGAATAAGTTTAAAAAGTTTTCTTTCTCCTTATTCGAAACGGATCAAACAATTCCCAAGAGAGATTGATTACTTAAGAAAAGTGCATACCTAGAGAAATTTCCAATAAGAACGTTAATGAAAAACCTGTTCTTCAGATCTAACATCCGTGCCACACATTACCACGTATTACAAATTATATAAATGATTTGAAATAGTTTTAGCTTCATAGTAATTGGAAAATGATATTTAAGAAATAAGATAATGAAATTGTGTTAAGATTTCCTTGATTTTTTAGTTTACTCTGTTGGTTTCTGTTGGTAATCCAAACTTTGGTACTTTTCTGTAGTTAATGGTTTATTTGTAGATTTATGGGCGCCGCTGAAAATCTGCGCTTCACCACTTGTTAGGGCAGTTTTTTATGTTAAACCCGCCTAACCTGTCAGTTATGGCCATAAATATTGTTTCACTATAATTGTACTACACTAATTGTATTACAATTTAACGGAATTTTTATTTAATATCACCAATTTGTATAAAACAAAGCCTAACATTCACAAATAGTACACTTTAACTAAATAATTTAGTTCATTTGATAAGCCAATGTTGGGAAAATTCAAATTTTCCTCGCATTGTAAGCGCTTGAAATGAAAATTATGAAGCATTTGCGTTTTCCTCTATTCTCTTAACACAGTGGTCTATTATACTCAAATATAATTTTATAAACAACGAAAGGACACAAAATGAGAAGTGTATTTATATGTACATTAAACAAATTATAGACAGACATTTACCATACTATACTATATGGTTATAATAGCGCTGGTTTATATAAAATCGGATTATAGGAAATTACTTTTTATAAAGAACATCGAAATCTATGACAGGTATCGGGTTCGAATCACAGTCCGAACGTGTATAATTTATTCGGTTTTTGAAGGGTTTGACAGTGGCCGGGCGAGTGTCTTAACACTGTTACACCTATGGGAGAGCCAAGCTAAAGCATGCACAAATTGGGCCAGCTTGTTGAAGTGTTACCATTGGCTCACAGAGTACTAAGCGTGAAATGGTACTTGTAATATGTTTTGCTGAGTGAGTGAGGACATCTAAGAACCTTATTATATTTATGCCATTTATTATATTTACACCAATCAAACGGCGTTAAAAGCCGTCAACACAACCAAAGCGCGAACTGTGGTGCGATTGACCATGTGCGGCGGTGTTCTTGTACCATACAGTAGACCCACCTGCTTTGTTGTCCGCTATACGATAGTAAACTACAATTTATAAATTAAATATTTATATATATTTCCTATTCAGTATCATCATCATTGGAGCCGTAAGACGTGCACTGCTGGACATAGACCTCCCCTTAGACCTCTAATCATATATTTATATTTATTCTGGACTATTAAGTATATTCTAAAGTAATCAATCTGTCTATATAGCTAGATTTCGGTCCAGTTTAAAAGAGTCTTACAACGTCTGAAGAAGTTGTCAAGTGATTGATCGCTCGAGGAAAGTGCATGAAGAAGTTTTCGATAAGCACTAAGGAATAACGCTGACATGAAGAGTTTTTAAAATAAAACTAGCAAATAGTTCATCATCTATGGCCTCGACACATTGATGATTACGTAAGTGGTTTAATAGATCTACCATGAAGGTCTACACAAAAAGTCCACTTTATTTATACATGTTTTCTTATGTTTTTTTATACTATGGTAGACAACGGAGAAGCTGGGTCTCCTTTATGGTACGAGAACACCGCCGCCCATCACCAACCGCGACACATTCCGCGCTTTCAATGTGTTGCCGGCTTTTTAAGCCACTTAAGCAGTATTTTTAGGGCCTCCGATATCCTAACTCCAATTAGTGCGTCAACATGTGATTCAGCATGGTTCTCCCACGGGTGCGACAGTATTAAGACACTCACTCGGCAACTATCAAGCACTTCTAAAGACCGAATAAATTATAAATTAAATAATAATTGTCCGGACCGAGATTCAAACCCGATACCTCTTCGTGGTACACTTTTAAAACAATAAAGCTACAACGCTCTCTACAGCAGATAATTAAACAGGGATTGCTCTTTGATGATAAAATAAACTGTCCACTGTTTAGACAGAATTTTACACAGCTTAAACTGTATAATATGACGACAATCCGGTATCTTTACATATTCAACAAATACAATACTGTATTGTTATTAATAAAAAAGTATTGTTAATATGTATGACGGCTCCGTGGTATATCGATAGTGTCAAGAAACGTTAAAAGTGACAGGCACATCTCTGAAACAGCGTTTTTTTAGAAGTTTCTTGACTCTGACACTATACCGTGCTCTTTTGTGCGTGAGAACGAAGGGATACTAATTCATTTGTATCGTGCTTCACAAGGCGTGCTCGGTGGAGTGTCTCTCGTTAATTATTAAAACCGACTGTGCTGATTATTATAAGGTAATTTATGTGTAACATCGTCTGTATTCGAATATTGTTATCCTTAAAAAAGTGGTATTAATTCTCCTCGCCTCACAACCAACCACCGCTCGACATTTAAAGATGAACTGCAAAGATAATGGTTACTGTCCTAGTCCCTTTATATATATAAATATAAACAAACAAATATTGTTTCACGCTGGTATCTGTGGACACGTAGTATCACTCAGAACGAGCCGGCTCAATTAGCATATTTTGTCCTCTCTTCTCTTCTTCCAAGGGAAGTTTCAGAATTTAAACATCATTTGTTTGATTATCTTAGCAATGTTGAATATGTATTAAAGAAAATATAAATTACTTAATCCCTTAAATGTTTGTTTAAAATTAGGAAAATTGCTATAGCTGGATAACCTCCAACAATTTCTAGACTGAACGATGCATTTTAATGAAAGTTAACTAAAAGCCTTAATCATCACTTACATAAGTACCTACGTGTGATAAATAAGGCTTGTAGATTGCATGTAGATGCAATCTTTCGCCATGTAATACTTTATATTAAATTTATCAGTTTTGGTAAAATGATAATAATAATATATTAGCCCTATGTTTGCTAAAAATCGTTCTCGGGACGCATTCAAGACGTTTTAATTTTATTACTTTGTAGAAACTAGTTAAAAGTCAAGCCCCTTGCGGAGTTAAGATATCCGCTATTATTTTAGGATTTAACTCTGACCTTTAGTCTACAATGTTTCATAACTTTTTAACTTTATTAATTAATAATTGATAAAAACTTGTGTGTAAAACTGGCATTTTGAGAGCCTTGTAGCTTAATTGTTTTAAAAATGTACCTTGAAGCGAGAGGTATCGGGTTCGAATCCCGGTCCGGACAGTTACAATTTAATTTATAACTCATTCATTCTCAGGAAGGGCTTGACAGTGACCGGTCGAATGTATTATTGTCACACCCGTGGGAGAGCCATGCTACAGCATATGCTCACGCAATAATTCGGCCGGCTCGTCCAAAGTGATAGCACGGTCTCACAAAACACTCTGTACTGTACTAATACTGTAATAATATATAATAATTAATATGTAACCTGTATCTCTCTACTGTAGCTCTCTACTGTATCGGCTTTCCAGTGGGTTAGACAATGTTAACAAGTCTTTTTCTTTGTACGAAGAAAAAACCAATCGCACGTAACAATTTTGATACAATATGAGCTAAACTTAAAGATAATTAGAAAATCACGCGAAAAGTATATAAATTATGGTTGGTTGGCGCTTGGAAATCCATTAGCGAGTATCGCTTCAATTACCGATAAATAGGTCAACTTGAAGTGTTTGAAAGGTGCTCCGAGCGTTTGTTAATTTACATCCAAAGAATAGGGCACAATAATCTTAAAGTTCGTCACATAATTCCAATATTTTGGCTGAGTGATTCCGGAGTACCGTTAATTTCTACAGCTTTAGCCGGGTAATAAGTCAACAACACAACCAAAGCACGGATAATGACGTATTTTGACTAGGCTGTGGTTATTTCATACCCTTAAAGGAGACGCGCCTACTCCGTTTTCGGTTATATAAAAAATACATCTTAAAATTTTCTATGATAACTACAATGGAATACCAACGTTAAACATTGCCCGAACTGTTTCGCCGAGTGAGTGAAGGTAACAGAAGCTAATTAAGTTATACCACTAAATACTATAGAAAAGCCAACAACACAATCAAAGCGCGGTATGTGATGTAATTGTGCCTATGTGGCGGTTATCTCATATCCTAATAGGAGATCCGTCTACTCAACTTACTACTATTACAAGACCCTTACAATTAATCTTTTTATTCTTTATTAAGTAAATCATGACAGTGTATTATATATTACGTATAAAGCCTTAGTCTTAAATAAATATAACTGAACTGCAGAGACATTTCAATGGCGGAGATATCTCTACTTGGCCATGGTTATGGGCTACAGATTACATAATGCTACACATGTAAAAATAAAATAAAATTATACCTCAGTACTTCGAACATCATATATTTTATCCAATGTATAATATCTGGTCTGTACATATTGTCAAAATTAATAGTTTCAAAAGGTCACGATTTATATAATAATCACAACTGAGCTTTTTTAAGGCATTTTGTGCCGCGCACCACCTTTCTGTGGAATCAGCAGCCAGCGGGATTATTTCCAAGACCTTCAAGAAACGAGCGTATGCTTTCCTTAAAGGCCGGCAACGCACTCGCAGCTCTTCAAGGACTGTGGGTGTCCATGGGCGGAGGACCGCTTGCTCTAGGTGAGCCTCCTGCTCGTTCGCCACCGTTGCTATAAAAAACAATATTTGCCAATAACAAAACCCCTTCTAAATTTGTATGTGAAAGTTTATTCCATGCGATTTTAATTTATTTCTTCTTACATTGCTTGCCTGTTACCAATACCCAACTTGAATCATCTATATAAGTCCTTTAATTAAGTTCTTAAAAGAAGATCTACAAAGAAGTCAGTTTCTATGGGTGCAAATTGTACATTGGGGCAAAATACAAAGTTTGATTCGTATTAGCCCAATGTTAGTTCAACAATTTAACATTTTCAGACATTTTGTACCACCCATCATTACCATGTAAAACCAGTCGAGTGTAGAGGTTTTTCCAAAGATGACTTAAAAATCTCATATAGCGTACCCACACTTAAAAAGTCGGCAATGCAAGGAAAATACAAAAATTATACATTTTATATCCGAATATAAAAACAATGGCTGTTCAATTCATCAAAAACTTTCATAAACCTACTTCAAAGAATACGTTTTATCCACGAAACCTTTTTATCCTTTCATAAAATCTGAAGGTATATTTGTCAAGAAAGTATACCCACACTGAATATATATTATAACTTAGAAATATTTATTTAATATACAGACTACAGATATCAATACGATATTGATAATTATTATTAATAGATTTATCCAAGTTAAAAGATTCATAAAGTAACGGTTTTCTATTTAGTAACCTAAAATTACCATTGAGAGGTCAGTTTAAAAATAAATAATTTTTTTTGATGTAGCTATATGTTAAAACACCACCACCCGTGGACAATCGCACAACTGTTCACGCATTGGTTATGTTGCCAGCTTTTTACACCGCTTATGCGTCAGTTTTAATGGCCTCCGAAATCCTCGCTCACTCTGCGAAACACAGTGCAAGTATCGTTTCATGCTGAGTATTCTAAGTGCGTGGTGTCACTGCGGACGAGCCTGCCAATAAGTGCTTAAAAAATAGCTTTTTAAATAAATTGCCTTAGCGTCAAAATCAATAATTTTGTCTTAGAATACCGACCCAGTACGTGGTTCGCTACGTACAAAAAGTATTAATTTGACAACAAAATCCCCATTACCACCATTTCAAGTATAACTACCGTTTCGCGAGTTTTCTGTGAGTTCGTGGTATCATGTAGGACGAGCCGACTCAATTAGTGCCGTAATTAAATTTATAAGATTAAATTTATTAAATTGAAAAATTAGTCGCTTCTGTCTCTGAAATTACGATTAAGTAGATGTATATTATCTGATTGCAATTCAAAAAATCCCATATAATAACGTTCTGATTATCAATCTAAGAAGTTTTCCTTTTGATGCATGGGTTTCCCCATATCCCAATTTATTTTGTGTTGTGTATTTTGCAATAAATCGTAGTCAATATACAAACACATGAATATTTTAAAATGCGGAAGAGCAGTTTTGAAAAGAGATATGTATTTTAAATATCACGACCAGAGTTTCTAGTTGAGTCGGTTCTTTCGACTCTTTTGTTTGCGAAATTTATTCCTGTTACAACTGTTGCATTCTTCTTTGACCTACATTACAGTCGCGAAAACACTGTTACAATTTTTTGCATAAACCATTTTAAACGAACCTCGAGAATTTATAGGAAGGTGTTATCTTTGTAGAAATGATTAACTTTATTTTAAAAGCTTATCGAAATTTAATATTTGATAAACATATTTGCAAAAGAGATAATTCTCTATATGAATACTTCATATGGTAAATTTATATTTATAAGAAATTTAACAAAAATAAGATTTCCTTTGAATTTCGCAAATATTTTTTTTTGTGTGTGAAGTATAATACGCGCTGATGTTATTTCCTTTTTCCACCAATTTGGCGCGTAGGTTTTCCTATTTTTTGGCTTTGTTCCATTTCTGTGTCGCCATCCGTGAACCGATTTCGGTGAAATTCTATTACTTAATAGGTATACATAGAAAAATAGAAGGTAATACGATCTAACCATGGGAGACCCATCCTGAAGCATAATATAGCTAACGTACTTATTAGGCCGGCTTGTCCGATGTGAATCCACGCTTACAGATCACTAGCATAAAACAGTACTTGTACTGTATTTTATTGGATGAATAATCGAAGGCCCATGACAAGCGAAGTAAAACGGCAGCATAACCAAAGTACATATTGTGTCGAATTTGTTTATGGGCGGCGGAGATCTCTTACCATAGGAAACACATCTGCTGTATTGCCCGCTATACAATAAAATACATTCAAAGATATTTTTTAACGTACATGATGAACAGAACCACATAAACCACACACAGCTCGCTTGGTGCAAACCAGAACTTCATTGTATATTCATTTCAAACGATGGTTTATCACGAACCGTTATGAAACCATTTCTATTTCCTGTAACTGTGAATTCTAAGGCGCATTCACGCGGCATTTTGTGGTTTTATTTGCGTATGTATGTGTACTTTATTCTGTCAAATTTAGAATAATCATTTTTATGCTGACAGATGGGACAAGATATGTCATTTATCTATTTCATTATTGTGTATGGATTTGGAAGCGATAGCTTCTTGGTTCATGGTAATGAATGGTTTCTCTGTATGAATTTTATTTATATTAATATCCGTTTCTCTGTCAATATTTATATATTAAAATTGGAAAAATTGTGAGTAATCACAGAAGCCAAAAAAAGTTTCTTGGTTATGCTATATGATCAAATTATAAATACACAATATTATTTGCGTCTTCTATCATAAAAATATTTCTGAATTTGTTAAATTACAGAGATAGTTTTTATGATTCTTAATAAATTAGGTTTATAAAAGTTTGCATTGGTATACTTTTTATGCTTTATAATTGCTACAAAGAATTCAAAGAACCTTTTCAGTAGTCAAAATGAGTTAAAATAAAAATATTTTGGTTACGGATTTAAATAAGAAAAAATAATTTCCCCGCCTCACAAACATATTTGAAAAATTTGAATGCAATGCCCAGTTTTAGATTAGTTTAAAGATTATTTTATAAACATACTCTTTATATAATTATATACATTTTCCACATTAATAAGCCTTGCGTTACTTGAAACAATATCGTAAATATTTTTTTTATTACATAGCGGACAACGGCTCAGGTGAGTCCCCTTAAAAGTAAGAGATCACCACCGTCCATTGATAATTACGCCATAATCTTTGATTTAGTTATGTAGCGAGTTTTTTACGATGATTGTAAATACGTAGTACCGGTCTGGATGAGCCGGTGAAATTAGTGCGTCAGCATATGCTCCAGCATGGCTCTCCGACGGGTAAATTAAAAGTTTTGTTACTCAATCACTTGCATTAATTTTATATAAACGAGATAAAATACCTTCAGAAAATATAAGATTTAAGCAAAATATGTATGTATAAGTAAAATATTTCACAATTTTCAAAATATTATTTCAAAATTGCATTAACAAATTATCTTTTTCAGAAAAGCATTATAAATGTTTCTAAATGGTTTTGTTTATGCTATCCTGAAATATTAAGACCGGAAGTTAGACATAATGCGGCTTGAACCTTAGCGTTCTGCGGTTTCACGCCACAAAACCCTCGTGTGATAATTTACACCACCTTCCCCAAGTGAAGAATTTCTAACGAGACCTGGAAACTTTTGTGAGTTCTGAGTTACCTGAAACTTTTTCAATTACCTACCCACTCTGTTGATATATCACTGTTAATAGTATATTATAGTTATGTAAATTGTGCCTATGTGTTATTAAAATTGTTGTAAGTTGTAGATGTAAATTTCTTCCATATTTTTGAATTATAATGTTATTTATAAATTAAATCTTCATAGAGAGACTAGGACAGCCATGCTGAAGCATATGTGGACGCACTAACTCAGCCAGCTGGTACAAACTGATACTATGGGCTTACAGAATACTCAGGTCAAAACGGTAGTTGTATTGTATTTAGTAGAGCAAGTGAGGAGCCCTTAAAAATGACGTAATAAGCTGGCAACACAACCAATGCGCGGACTGTGGCGCGGATGGTCATGGGCGGTGGTGTTCTTTACCATATAGGAGACCCAACTGCTCCGTTATCCGCTATACAATAAAAGAAGCTTAAGCTTTGCACACCAACTTACGACCAAGATACCCATGTTTCGCGGCACACATTTTGCGGAACACTGTTTTAAAGAAGACCTCTGAATTCCATGGTGCCTGTTGAACAATAAAAAAAATCGATTGACTTAGGTACGTTCTTTCTTATCTATTGGTATTCAGAGCAGATTCTGTTCAAGGTACTGCAAGCGGCTTTTGTACATTGGAAACTGTAAATGTTCGGCAATTGCGCGCCATAACAACGACGCCTGACCTAAAGTTAATATGTACGTGAAGGTTTTACTTCAATTTCATATAATTGTTAAAGGATTTTTTTATACAATCGGTGGCAAACGAGCAGGAGGCTCACCTAAGGCAAGCTATCCTCCGCCCATGGACAGCTCCAGTCCTTGCAGAGCTGTAGGTGCGTTGCCGGTTTTAAAGAAATGTGTGCACTGTTTTCTTGATGGTTCTTAAGTCATATTGGTTTGGAAATACCCCTGCTGGCAGCTTATTGTAAAATTTTTACGAATGCCGAAAATATCTGATATACAAATCTTTTAGTTTATTTTAGTAAGAAAGTGTACTATAACTAATTATAAAATTAGATGAATTATGAAATTATGACAAAAATAAATTTTAGATTCTTTACAAAGAAGTGGCTGGTCATGTTTGTATGTCTATAGCACTTTTTTATGGTATGGCGGACAACGGAGCCGGTGAGTCTCCTATATGGTAAGAGATCACCGCCGCCCATGGACAACTGCGACACAGTCCAGCTTGTGCTCAGATTTTTATACCGACAATATTTTATGGGCTTTCGGTATCCTCACTCACTCAGCGGAACACAGTACAAGAGTACAAGTAACGATTCACGCTGAGTATTCTGTGAGTATTATGAAGTATTTTATAATCTATTTAATTTTGAACAGGATACAGGACTTACGCACGTACTTTAAGTTTAAATGCGTCTTACTATTCGGTCGTTACAAGGACTCACAAGATACATCTTTAAAGATATTAAAATAAAATAAATAAATAAATAAATAAATATAATAAATAAATACTAAAATTAAAACGGCAATAGAATTAAATATCTCTTTATACAACACATGAAAAAGTTAATTTTTTATTATAACATATCCCGCATCTGTGACTCCGTAAATTTTAGCTCAATTGTCGTAAAAACATTTTGTAACGACTTTTTTAATTTATAACACGAGTATTATAAACAACAAAGAGATATTTTAACTCTTAATTGTGGCTTTTTATATTTTACTGTCACATACATAAGAACATTTAAAATATGATAAAAAATGTTTATTTTATACAAAAATCTAATGATTTTACTTATGTCACTTATAATTTACCAGGCGATGTTATTCTGAGCAATTATTACTATTACAAATAGTAGAGAATGTTAGAAAAATGAAACATTAAGGTAAGTGTTTGAAACAAAATCATAATAAAATGTTTTTTATTATGGCATAGCGGACAACGGGGCAGGTCGGTCTCCTATATGATAAGAGAAATCGCTGCTCGTGGACAACCGCGCCACAGTCCGGGCATTGGTAGTGTTGCTGCCTTTTTACGTATTGATTGTGTTAGCAGCTTTTTACGTGGCATTTTTAAGTGCCTCCGATATCCTCACTCACTCAGCGAAACAGTAGAAGCGCCGTTTCGAGTAGAACTACCATTTCACGCTGAGTATTCTGAGAACCCGTGGTATCACTTCGGACGAACCGGCCCAATTAGTGCGTCCGCATATGCTTCAGCATGGCTTTCTTACAGGTAAAACATCTATTATCAAGCTCTAAAGCAATAAGGTCTCATCTAATGTCATATTATCTTCCACGCTTAGTATTTAGAATATTATTGTGGGTGTGAATTAATTTATAATGTATAAATACTGGAAACCTAAAGAAAGGGCAGTAAATATTAATTCTGTTATTTTTTCAAATAAAATTGTTTAAAAATAAAATTGTCGTTCTTTTCAGAATCACAATTATATCTTTTCTTTGAAATATCATAAAATAATCACACGTGTAATTATTAATATTTGAAAATACTGTAAAAATTTGAGAAAATAATATTGCCATCGCTGGACAAGCCCATCGCAATACAAGGATTGGTTGTGTAGCTGGTTTTTCACACCTACGATATTATGCACACATTCGGGATCCTAACTTACAAAGTAGTGCAGAAGTGCTTTTACATACTGATGTATGAGCCCGTGTAAACCAAACGAGCCGGCGTACTTAGTGCGTAATAGCTCCCACATGGGGGACTGTGTTAAGACACTGACTACAAAGCCTTTACAAAGACTAAAAGTTTAAATTTTACAATTTTTTCAGACTAGCAGTCGACTGCTTAGCCACGACTTTTTTTTAAATGCAATAGCGGACAAGGGAGTAGGTATATCTCGTATATGGTAACACCGCCGCACATGAAAAATCGCGCCATAGCTTTAGTTGTGTTGCCGGTTTTTACGCCATTTAACCGACACTTTTAAGGGCCTCCGATATCCTCACTCACTCTGCTAAACACATTACAAGTACCGTTTCACGCTTTTAAGACACTCGCCCGGCTACTGTCAAACCCTTCCAGAGACCGAATAAATTATAAATTAAATTATAATTGTCCAGACCGTGATTCGAACCCAATACCTCTCGCTTCATGACGATTGTCCATAAATAGCGATCTTCTCTTACCATATAGAAGACCCACCTGCTCCGTTGTCCTCTATACTATAAAAAAAATCAGTATGTATAAGGGGAAATAGAGAAAAGTTGTATTATGTCAGTAGGTTGTCCAAACAACGATATGGTAATCTTCGTTTATGATATAAGCTTCCAAAATGACCCCGAATCAATCTAAAAACACCAGTTATGAAACCCGAATCAATCTGAACAAACAGATATATTGAGTTCTTATATTGAACTTATTATTTTTTTAATCAATCTGGAAATTAGTTCGGCGAAGTTTGTAAGACTGAGATTGCTTCATTTGATACGAAGTTATCAGGAAACTAAATTTCTAGATTAATATTTTATACGCGAGATGTATTTTTAAATTATTTTTGTACTTTTATAAAGATGATGACAAAAGTGTCATCTGTCTGCAGATAGTTTATTTCAAAATTAATACGACTTGAGGACATTCAGAAAAAGAGTGTACTTATCTCTAAATGTTCGAGAACGCTGCTGCGACTCTGCAAGGAATGCCCATGGGCAGAGGATCGTTTACAGTAACCTCCAGCTCGTTTGCCTCTGTTTTCATAAAAAAAATTGTATAATTTTCTCTTTCAAATATACAATAGATATTTACCTACTTTTATTAATTGATGATTCTTATAAATATTTTGTTATTTATAATCATAACTAATTTAGTTTCTGATCAAATAAAAAAACGTATTAGTGAGATATGACGTCAGATATTGGAGCAAAGTCAACATGACACAATGGAATCGATGTCTATTCTCATTGAAAGGTAGCCAGCGTGAAATTGACATATTGAAGGCTATTTTGGAATTCCAGCGAAAGGCTTAGCTGATAGATAAGGAAATTTATCACGCAGATGTCTCTAATTAGATTTAAAATCAGTTTGAGGAGTCTTTGATCTTACAAAGACAATATAAATTCATTGCTTAATTAACATCATAAGGATTATTCAAATTAATTAGGGGTTTTATAATTATTTATCTTTAAAATTTGGCATTCATTCATATCACTGTTACTGCAGAATAATTGGAACTGTTGTCTAATTTGGTTTTTGAAATATCAGAATAGTACTAAAATTGACAATTTTATTCTGCAATTTAAACTATGCATGCTACTTCGAACATGATTTTTTTTGTAATTTAGTCACAGAATACTCAGCGTGAAACAGGTATTCGCAGAGGGAGTGAGAATATCGGAGGCCCTTAAAAATGCCGCGTAAAAAGCCGCCAAAACAATCAATACGTATGGTGGTATTGGTATGGTGCGGTTGTTTATGGGCGACGGTGTTCTCTTTCTATATAATAGGATACCCACCTGCTCCGATATCCGCTATAGAATAGAAAAGAAATATAATAATATTTATTATAATAATAAGATTTTTTTTTGTAAATAGATATATTGCCACTCATAACTTGTCCTACAGTAATCCTGGCAGATTAATCTGCTCATCAGGCGATGTGGTCCTAGGCTTACCGAATTGAGTAAATACTGTATCACATTTAGATTGATTGCCAATTCTGAACACTCAAACTGTTTCTATTGCCACTTTAATTAGTTTTAATGAATATTGGGAGAAAAAGGAGCAGTAGGCTCAAATTTGGATGCAGTGGTACGCCCATGGACACCCTTAGACCATGAGGGTCGTGGGTACGTTGCCGAAGTGTCTTAATACTGTTGCATCCGTGGGAGAGCCACGCTGAAGAATAATCACAAATTTGCTCGTCTAATCCGAAGTGATACCACGGGTTCACAGAATACTCAGCGTGAAACGGTATTTGAACTGTTTCTATGAGTGAGTAAGGGTATCCGATCCCTGTTAAATTATACCGCTAAAACGATGCAAAAATTGGTAACACAATCTAACCTCGGCTTGTAGCGCGGTTGTCCATGGGCGGTTATATTTTGCTATAGAGAAGCCTGCTTAGTTTCCCGCTATACAATAAAATATTTAATAATCGGAAAATAATAAGGATAATGAAACAAAAGTTTGTTACAAATTGATCAAAATAAAAGCTGTATAAACTCAGTAAATATTAACTTTCTGACGTGAATTTATGATGTTGCGTGATACAAGTTCATTAATTTTTGTCAGTCAGCAGGCAAATCAGCAGGCTGTAAAAAACGTTAACAAAAGTTTCATATTAAATTTATAGATTTTCATACGAATATTGGCATAGAATAATTTAAGATGCGTATAAAAAAGCGTTAGAGTGGAGACCACGGACCGGCAAACGCAGCGTGGCACGTCCACCCACAAGGTGGACTGACGACCTTATAAAGGTCGCCGGAAGACGCTGGATGCAGGTCGCCTCCGACAGGT